>VZUI01050313.1:76528-85608 GCA_013401135.1 Cettia cetti
CGGCTTTTATATCTCCCTGTCCTGGAGTGAAACAGCAGCCTGCACATGCCCAGGGATCTCAATTTCAGATAGAAGAGGTCCTCAGTAGAGGAAGAAATGGGATGGGATAAGACAACACAGGTAAATGGTTTGGTATTTATGGATGCTGCCCACTGTGATCCCATTCTGACCAGCTCAGTCCTCACTCTCCCACCCACGCTGTTCTCTCCCACCCCAGTGGGGATGGCTGGGTGAGGACGAGGGGGAGATGTGGAACTCATTGATTAGGGCGACCTCCCCTCACCTCCTCTTCCCTTGCCAAACACTTAAAAGAGTGTGGGGGAAGCTAATAAGGCAGGGCTTGGCCCTCCTCCACTTGGTGCTGGCTTACAGGGGTGTTTGAACTGCTCTGATATTGATGGCTGCTTTACAGCTCTGAATATTCAGCTGCCATAGAAATGCTCTTTAGCTGACCCTAAATTTGTACCATAATGGCCCTCGGTGGCGAGACAGTTAATGCCAGAGGTGTGGTCCCTGGGGCTTACTTTTATTTATGTTTCAGGTCGGCTTCTTTTCTTAAAAGTGTGCACTTGTAAAATCCATTTTCTTTTCCCACCCCTCCTGATTGCGCTATAATTTTTATTCTTGCTTCATCAGCAGCCCTGAGATTTACAATTAAGTGCAAAAAACGGTGTTAAGGTTGCGACACGCACAAAAGCAAAGAGATTCAAAGTTAAGGGTGAAACTCTATCCTTAATTCACTCAGTGGGGTTTTGTGGGTGTTTTTTTCCTTCTTTTTAGGGGGAAAGGAGAAGAAAGAGTGCAGTGACATGAAAGCCTGAGCATCGGCTGGCGGCCGGAGCCAGATCCAGGGCAAGGAGCCACCGCGCGCTGCCGCTTCCACCCGGGCTGCCAAATTCCTGCGCACTCAGAGGATGACCCGCAGCAACCCCATTTCAGGCTTGGGTGTCTCTTCATCAGAGGCTGCCAATTAGAGAGAGCAGTGCCAAATTATTTGGCAGATCTCTGCCACGGACAGACAGCCAGTCCTAGACTCGTGCCGGTTTCCTTGAAGTAATTACCATGACAATAACGTGAACTTGAATAAAGAATACATTTTTCCAGCAGAGGAGAGGGGCGTGAGAAGCAGGGGATGGGGAGCTGGAGACAAACCGATCCCCGTTTCACTGGCTAAATGTTTGATTTGGCCCGTGACGCCAGCTCGGTGGCTGGAATGGCATCTGCCACTGCCTTTGCATCTGCCGAGCCCGGCGGTGCTGCGTGGAGCTCAGGGATTGAGCAGTGTTCACTCTCAGAGGGCACAAGTGCACAGAGCTGCTCAGCCCTGCCCTTCTTTCCCTCTCTAAAGAGTGAGTGTGAAAAAGCAACACCAGAAAATATGTGGGTGGAGAGCTCCTTGAGTAGACGTACTAGGGAGGGTCCTGGGTGAGCCTTGAGTGTGGAATGACCCAAATTTTGTCACTGAAAGGGTGGTCAAGCATTAGAACAAGCTGTCAGAGCAGTGGTGGAGTCACCACCCCTGGAAGTGTTCAAAAGACAGGTGGATGTGGCACCTGGGGACAGGGTTTAGTGACTAATTTTTGAACCTGATGATCTTAGAGGCCTTTTCCAACCCAGGTGATTCTGTGGTTCTATGAAATGGCCAAGCAGGATATGGAGGTGTTGGAAGGAGATGGTGAAGGAAGAGTGGCCTTTCAGGGTGCTGAGCACCTGCCCTTTCTGCCTGTCTTTCCCTGCATCCACCATCCATGGGGAGAACTGGGGACAACCTCTCTGCTCACACTTGGGCCACAGAGATTGTGGCTGCCCCATCCCTGGAAGTGTCTGAGGCCAGGTTGGATGGGGCTGGGAAGAATCTGGGATAGTGGAAGGTGTTCCTGCCCATGGCAGGGGGGAACTGGATGATTTTAAGGTCCCTTCCAATGCCAAACTATTCTATGAAATCCCATCTTTATCCAGAAAAAGGGATGGGTTACCCCAGGTGGGGCACAGCAGAAATCTCCTCCCACGTGTATCCCTGCCCTGCTCCTGTACAAGGATATTTAATTCTGTCCCCAAACAAAGGCAGTTGTCGCTCACTGCCTCTGGAGCACAGCTGGGAAAAGTAGACTGTCAAGGGGAGTTTACTTCCTTTGTTAATAAAAGAGAAGAAAAAGAGTTTATGGATCTTTTCCTGAATATGAATATTAAATAGACTAGTTGTGGGAACCCTGATTTTAATTTCCTATGTCTTTATTTGGAATTCTACTCCCTCTTGGAAAGGTGTCTACTTAAATATAGGGGGAAAGGGAATTTAATGAATTACAAAAAGGGTTATTTTACATGGAAAATGTGTATTCCTGGCTATTTCCATTTAAAGAACATGACATTAGTGTGGAAATTGCCCCTTATGAACAGGTCATTAATGTCAACTCTACTAAAACTGACATCACCTGCTACTATTTTAATTGTGTGTTTTACTAATGCTAACCATTTTCCTGACAATAGAACCCCCCTAAGCTTAATGAATCTTTGCAGAATACATAAACCAAGGTCAATATGCAAGAAATGCCTCAAATGTTAAGAAACTCTCCCTGAGAAACTGAAAGAAAAGTTTATTATTCTTTTACGTTCATAAGAATAAGAGCAAAAAATAGAAATCCTACACAATATGTTTTCCAGATCGTTGTATATAAAAAGCTTTGATGCTTCTGGGAAATCTTTTCGATTAGCTACTATTTTATATGAAGAAAAGGACTTATTTTATCCAGTTACATTTCCAAGATTTATTCCTTATTTTCCAATACAAGTGGTATATTAAATAAAAAACAAAAAATCTCAAGTACTTCCTTAGTGTCATATGTAACAATCACATTTTTTTCCCATGGTTTGGGGGGTGAGAGGCAGAGAGCAGGGATGTGGGGGGGTCGAAAGAGAAAATGAAATCCAGATTTGTAATTCCTAACAGGAGAAATTCGATCCTTTCCAATGTTTAAGTAATATTTCCTGTAAAACATACGAGGCCATCTGCAGAGCTGTTTCCAGACACATTTTGAAGTGGCAAGGGCAACTGAAAGAGACCCGAATGGAGGCTGGCATTTCACCTCAGGGAGATGGAGCATTAAAGGTTTTGAAAAGCTGGTTCTACAATTTTACAAAGTATTCAACCACTGCATAGTTCATAATTTGTTTAATTTACCTACCTTTTATAGGTATGGGGAGGGGGAAATCCGCTCTGTAAGAGACAGTATAAAAACCAAGACAGCTGTAAAAAGCTAATGTACAGCTATCAGGAATGCTTCATGATTTCAGCTGATTGAAAATGCATTTTATTCTTTACAGGCCAAAATGTTCCCCTAGAAAAACTCTGCAGAGTGAAACATATTTGGGGAGACAACAGAAACACCGAACCCTTTTTGTTATTTAAGTCTATTATGGAATTTTGTTTTATTGTTGGTCTCCAGGGTCACCTTATGAATTCGTGTTACTAAAATGTTACGGCCTCACTATAATATTCACTTTGTGGAAGGGTCTGCATTTACCAAATCTCATCCGAGATCGAATATAAATGAGAAACTTGCATCTCTCTTCAAGGAATGTATTTTAGACTGTTTTCTCCCCCTTTTGGAATTACAGACAGATTCTAAAATTGAATTCTTTTTCTTGTGCCAGGATTGGGTAAAATGACTGAACACTTAGGCTTACCTTTGATGCATGTCTTAAATTTAAAATTTGCATCACTCAAATAGTTAACTTCAGGGCCAGATTCTGCCCTCAGCTGTGCATATTTGGAAACCCCATTAACTTCCCTGGAAAATAATGTCACAATGTTTGGATGCACTGGAATGAGATACATTACAATGTTACCTTCTGTCATTCCCCTGTAAAACTCAGTCTTTGCTGCAATTTTTATTTTGCTGGCTGGTGCAGCCCTTTTATTTATAAATATCCAGCAGTGCCAACTGGCCTGCTGGATATTTGTACCTGTCCTCTCACGTCTCTGGTTGTGCTGTTAAGATTAAATACGACGAGTAGAATAAAAACTGGTAGTGCCCATGAAATTTAAAAATTGTCATCTGGTTGGTTTTCTAAACCATGTTTGCAAAGGGATTTCTGTAGCTAGAATGGTTTTGGTCAGAGCTGGGTGCCCATGGGGAAAGGTAGTTGTGGGTCCCTACTTCACACACTCCCTCTTTGAGCCCCAGGACTCCAGCAGCTTTTGTCAAAATTACCTTGAGCAAAATATTCTCCAAGAGGGGAGAATTTGTGACATGAGTTGCTCCAGTGCTCATTTATTAACAAAATGAAGTTATTTCAGTTTTCATGCAGTGCTTCTGTTTTTCACCTGTGAGAGGGAAGGGCCCTCTTTTACCAATTTTCTTGAGGCTTTACACAAGTTCTTTTTGTAGACACCAGAGGCAGGAAGATCCCACCATGAGGCTGGGGCTACCACTCATCCAGGGACCTAAATCCTGTGGGATAATTTGGGGTGTGCAGAGATGCTGAGTTTCACACAAAGCACTGGGGTGAGGCCCACCAAACCTCACCACCACAAAAATGGGCACTTCCACCCCTTGCCTCATCTTGCCTTTGTTCTTCCTGTTCAAGCAGAATTTATGACACTGAATTTCAACATTGACACAGAGTGAGTGGGAGGACACATAGGAAATAATTTTCCAGCTTAAAGGGTTGTTTTTTTTTTTTGTGGTCTCTTGCCCATCCCACCGGCTGCTTTTGGCTGGCAGCGCCACGGCCTCGCGCTCTCCGATCCCACGCGAAGCCAGAGAAGCGCCTTCAAAAATGTCACTTCCATTTCCTCCCGAAAGCAAAACACTTCCTACAAGGAAAGCACACATTACAGCTGAATTATAAATGAGGGCTGGTATTTTTTGCGAGGTACAAATCGCAGGCATTCTCCATATTGTTAGAATACCAATTTTATTTTCCTGGTGTGCAGTACCCGGTGCAGCGCGGGGTCCCCGGAGATGTGCACGTCCTCCCGAGATTACTTCAGCATTGCATTACTGCTATCACATATCCATTACATATACTCTTTCAGACAAGTGGAAATGTTTTCACAAAAACAATCTGGAATCTTGGCTTAAAACCCAAGCTTGCTGTCAAGGCAAACAGAGTAGCCTCAAAGAGGACTTATTTCTATTTTGTTCAGACAAGTATGTTGTTTCTGGATTATAATAAGGGGAAATATAGCAGCTATCAGTCTTCAGTTTATTTGACAAGCTCCCTCTGACAAAGCTGCAGGAATAATCCCTGGCCCTACAAACTTGTTCTCCTTCAGGTATTCCCTTTGGCTCCAGCACTTTTATTGGTGTGATTAAGGGCCACACACATGTTTACAGGACAGGAGTCGCAGGATGGGATGATGATATATTTCCTCAGCTATTACTTATTTTGCAAAGTTTTAAAAGCCTTTGCTGTTCTCAGAGCTTGTCTCTCTCTCAGCCAGTGCTCTAAGAGCTTGTCCCACCACCTATCAAACAAGGTCAATGAGCAGGTTATAATCAGATGCCAAATAAACAAATGCAAACTTGAAATCAAGTGATTTACTGTCCACTTTCATTAAGTTCTTCCCAAGGAGGCAAACACTTTATGCAGCACAAGGGACCTGTGGATAGGGTCAGCAGCCGTGCTGAGGCACGACGTGGTGTGATGGTTTTCACCCAAATGGACTTTAATGACAGCCAGGGTGAAGGGAAGTCTGCCTTGTGTGGGGAAAATGCCTGTAAACAGAGCAGCATCTCTTCACCTTGCAGAGAATTCTCCATTGGAAGGTGTGTGGAGTTTTAAAATTCGTGTGTTTATATTACTCAGAGTTTTCTCTCCTCTTTAGACCAGAATTTTCCCTGTGCTGTCAGCTAGAAAAAAAAGATAAAAATCTCGGAATACGGGAGTTTGTAGCTTCATTATAAATCTCAGCCCATTTTAAAATTAGAATTTCAATTTGTTTAAGAATTCCAGCATGAAGTGGGAGTGCTCTCAGTGACCAGGACACCTTTGTGTGGTGAGGTCTGTCCTCAGTGGAAAAAAAAAAAGCAAAGTACAGGCAGAGAGGCTTTTAATATATCTCTGCTATGTGTTTTCCTAAGGAATGGTGGGACTGCATCGCCCTCACAGAATGGTCTGGGTTGGAAGGGACCTCAAAACCCAGCCTGACCCCTGCCATGGCAGGGACCCCTCCCACTGTCCCAGGCTGCTCCAGCCCCAGTGTCCAGCCTGGCCTTGGGCACTGCCAGGGATCCAGGGGCAGCCACAGCTGCTCTGGGCACCCTGTGCCACCCTGCCCACCCTCTCAGGGAGGAATTTCTTCCAAATGTCTATTAAATACACAAACACCTGGTGTAAGAACATCTCAGTGCTCTATTGGCCTGTTACACACAGGGAAGTGACTCCAGGTTTTGGCTCCATAAATCACAGCCCTGGAGCACTGCTTGGGAAAGGAATGTCACTTGGACAACACAAAATATTGAGCAACTTGAATTGTTTTTCCATGAAGCCTATCCCTTGATAGCACTTTCCTTTCTTATATCTCCTTAATACAGCATAATTTCAACGTTTTCTAGGCAGAGTTATAATGCTCTTTTTCCAACATAATATTGGCTGCAATGTGGATGCACTGGCGAGAAGTCATGGTTTGCTTCTTTGCCATTTTGTGATTCAAGTTCAAAACAAATTTTAACATAACCTATTCTGAAATTTTGCAAATATCATTTACCAAAACAAAAGCTTTGCCCTCAGTTTTTCTATATTTGTTTTATAAATTTTTCCATTCCCATATTTCAGAAAATTTCCCAAATGAGACTGAGCCAAAACAATTTTTTCTCTCTCTTTTTTCCTAAAGGTTGCATAAATATTTCACATGTATCTCCCTTTAATTAGATCATAACATTGTAAAGTGGCAAAGAATCTTCTCTTTCCCCAAATTAGACATGAGAACCACAAACAAATTAATTTGTGTCTCAGGGTTTTGACTGGGCCTCTTGGCCTGCTCCAGCACTAATACAGGCACTCGTGACCCTCTGGATTTCAAACGCCTGAGGGTAAAAAGCAATTATAAAAACATGACTCTCCCAGATCAGCTTTCGAATCTGCCTTGTCTCTGTTTTATTGATGGGAGATTGAAGGAAGATTCAAATCAGCTATCCTTCAATTCTTTACCAGCAGCAAAATACAGAAATCATTAGCTTTTCCTGTGTAAATGACTTTGTCCTGCTTTATTATTCAAAACTGGCCAGGCATTTGACTTGGAAAGACCATGTTGAATATTTATTTCAAGTTTTGGTACTTGTAAATAGTCTGGTGCTTTGCACCTTATTTTCTTTTTTCTTTTTCAGACGAATTTTTTGTAACAATTAGAGCAGGAACTAATTAATATGGGGATTTTTTAATAGCTAAAGAACACACACTGATGTAAATTAGGATGATCTTGCTCTCACAGGTCTATTGTTATGGTAAGGAAGCCTTGCTGCACAATAATTTCCACAAAAAAATCAGGGAAAATAATTAAATATTTAGTTTATTTTATTTCTCAGTGTGATTGCTGATGTGCATTTAGTGAGAAGTAAGGGTAGGGCGAGAACAAAATACTCTCTTTAAACCCCAGTGTAATTACATCTCCTCATGGTGGTAAATGTAATCAGATCCCAAAAACGGGAGAAGAAGAGGGTTTGATTTAGAGAGGAAGAAAGAGGAAGGAGGCAGTGGGAAATGCTCCCAGAGCAGCCAGGCTTGGGGAGGAAACTGGGCTGAGGTGGGATTATATTTTTTAATGAGTCTAAATTGTAGAATTATTAAGGTCGGAAAAGAGCTCCAAGATGATTGAACCTAACCTTTGACCTAAGGTTGGATCCTTTTGGTTCCACGGGGTGGATCAATGTGGGAACACTCCCAGGGTGTGAGGCATGAGGGGGGAAGATCTCCATGTGTGGGGATCCATCAAGGATGGCCCTTTGCTGTTTTAAACATAACGATCCTGAAAAGCACCAGATGAGATTTGTGCAGCTCCGGAAGGGGAAATGTGATGAGAGGGTGTCATTGCCTCAGCAGAAGCTGAGGACCTGGGCTGAAGAAAACCCTTTTTCACCCAATGTGGGTGATGACACCTGAGTGTGGGAGAGGCTTGTTCCTATGCCACTATTCTTCTTTCTCTTTCTATTCAGAATAACACGAGGGTTGGACTTTGGTTTCAGTCCAAGTGACAGCACAGTCCACATCATGGGTGGGTCACATCTCCAAGGCATCAGATAAATCCAAAGAACTCCAGGTGTAAAGGTGGAGCCAACAGTTTGTGTCCAAGTGAGCTCAGCCTCTGGCCAATCTGTCCCCTCTCTAAATCCTCCTGGGCTGGTCCTGCAGATAAAAATTCTGCATCTCTCAGATGGGGGCTTTTTAAAAATGATACAAGGCAGACATTCAATTTTAAGAAGCTGGAGCTTTATTTTTGGAATCCTAGAATGTGTACGGAATTTAAAAAGCCTAAAGCCATAATGTTTTACTGCTCCTTTGATAAAATTTATATTTAATCATATCTTAAAAACTGTTCTCATTCTGCCACTTGATGTTACCAACCAAGCGGAACCCATCAATGCAACACTATCTATCAGCCCTTCTTTTATTTCACTCTCCTACAACTCCTTTTTTAATGGCACATCCTTTAATGAATTACACTGGAGTTTCTGGGAAGTCCAAATGAAAATCATGCTCCTACTGAGGGTGGATCGGTTACCCCCAGGTTTTTCATCTGTTAGAACCAAAATGCTGAATCTGACACATTTATGTTGCAGAACCTCCAGCTCAGACCAATCTTTTAGTCCTTTGTCTGGTAGCTGCATAATCCAGAAGTTGGAAATAGGGACTTTCTCCATTGTTTTCAAAGGTTTGGAAAGGTTTGGGTGGGAAGGGACCTCAAATCCCACCCAGTGCCACCCCTGCCATGGCAGGGACCCCTCCCACTGTCCCAGGCTGCTCCAGCCCCAGTGTCCAGCCTGGCCTTGGGCACTGCCAGGGATCCAGGGGCAGCCACAGCTGCTCTGGGCACCCTGTGCCACCCTGCCCACCCTGCCAGGGAACAATTCCTGCCCAAA
>VZUI01050316.1:0-14718 GCA_013401135.1 Cettia cetti
TCCAAAAAAAAAAAAAAAAAAAAAAAAAAGGATTAAATGGTTTCCTTTCCCTCTCTGGGCCCAGCTATTCCCCACCCCCCTCCCTGGACAGGGTTTTTGCCTTTTCTCAGGTGATGGGGGAGGGATCCAGGCTGGACCCAGAGGCCCCAAACCCTGCTCTGACTTTGCTGCCTGAAGCACAGAGCTCTCAGAAAACACAGATGAAAGGGAAGCTGGGGGAGGGCTCCAGACTGGGAGAAACAACCCTCGTGGCAGGTCCTTTGGCAGGGGTCAGGCTGCAGGACACAGAGGAGATATATTAAAAGGGGAAGCTGAAGGAATCTAAATAATCAGGCTCCCCACTGGATAATGCCTTGACAAGAGGAGATGCTGCTGGAGCCAACGAAAACTGACTCGCACAGAGGGGCAGAAAAGTAAAAACTCCCTGCACAGAGGGGCTGGGGCTGGCCATGGAGACCTGGGAGGCACGGGGGAAGGGCTGAAAGCTGGAAGGAAATTAAATAATAGCCTGAAATTCCCAGGTGAAGAACAATGGAATTGAAAACAGAAAGGCCCCTGAGAGATAAACAAATCAGGAGAGGCCAAGCTCAGAGAGAGAGAGAGAGACCTGGGGGCTGAATTCTGCACCCTGTCCTGCCATCCCACCTGGCTGGAATGGGGTACAGCCCTGCCAGGCACCCCATAAGATTAGGGGAGGTCCTAAGTGCCTGCCCTGAAAGTTCTGATAACCTAAACCAACAAAGACACACGAAAAATATCAGTGATCCCTATTTATCTGAGGCACAGAGAGATTAAACCCAACCCTCGTGCCCTAAAAGGCTCTTTTACTCTCTGTTTTTCTAAAAAGACTTTTCAGAGGATAAAAAATGTCCCTACTTTCACTGGGGAAAGCCAGCACAGCCCCACAGAGAGTTTACTGCAAGATGAGGAATTAAATCCAGGCTTGAGCATCCCAGGGAAGATCCCTGGATGTACAAGGCGTTCAAGAGGAATATTTCCTGGAATATCCATCAGGAAACAACCTGGGAGACAGAAATCCATGGAAAAGCTCAGAATAACTTCTGACACAGGTGTTACAAACTGCTGGAGCCTCGCTGGCTGCGACAGATGTGCTTTGATTGAGGACACGGTCCTTGGAGGGTGGGAAATTATTGACTTGGAACCAAACAGCAGATTTTTTTTTTTTTTTGTCTTGTTTTGTTTTCTTTTTTGGCAATTCTGTCGTGTTTTAAAAATTCATGGGCAAGCCCTGAAAGCACTTTACCAATAAGCATTAATATTCCCAGAGGAGAAACTGAGGCTTGGGGAGTGGGAGTTGCTGCACCACGATGCAAGGACAAGGCAAAGAACCCAGAGAGCTTCCACAGGGTTTCCTTGTCCCCACAGAGTCCTGCTGGAATTTACCCACTGCACCCACACTGGACCTGCCTGCTCTGGTAAATTCCCTACAAGTGGAAAAACACAGGAAGTGAAGAGGAAAATTGGAATTTTCAGCTCCAACTGAAAACTGTTCCCTAATATTGAATCCCCTTTCACGCCCTGCATTCTTCCAGCACCAGCCCAGTTTGTGTTCAAAAGCCTTTTCTATTTCCTTTTCCAGTGCCACATGCTGCTGTGTCAACATAATACAGGGTCTTCCTAAACAAAGGAATGTGTGTCTAGAAACCATCCACAGGGAACGACGGCCAGAACCCTGCCAGCAGGGAAGAGAAAGAGGTCCCACGCTCCTTTTTATGGCACAGCCTAAAAACTGGGAGCAGGCAGCACCTAACACCAGGTCTCTGATAAAGGATGGGGGAGGTCTGACACCCTGGAGGTTCTCCAGGAGCCCAAGGGTTATCCCTGCACAGGGGAGTTCATTTTTGTCCTTCTCTCCGCCCCTCAGGCAGGTATGAGCAGCTAAAGGTGTGCAGGGATGCGTCTGGATTCCCCCTGTGCCCACCAACCACAGCCACAAAGAACCAGGAGAGCCCAGAGACCCCGCTCTGCTCCCAGCCCTGCTCCCAGCTTGTCATTTCATCCTGGCCAAGGCTCTTCCTCTGCCTTGTTGACTTAACTCAAGCTGGTTCTGAGGCTGCAGCCAAAAAGGTTTTCATCAGAAAATATGGTTCAGAGGGGAACATATGACCTGCAGCTGAGCTCTGTCGGGGTGTGAGACCATTGGATTGCACAGTGGCATGCCAGACCTCCTCATTTCCATGTAGGATTGATTCAGAGCACTGCCAAGGATCTGCAGGAAGCATATGCATTTGTTTAACATGGTGGGAGCACTAGGAGGAAGCTCAGGAAACATCGAGCCTCGTGGCAAGAAATCCTGCCCCTGGAAGCTCAGGACAACGGCCCAGGCTGAGCCAGGGTGGAGATTTTCCCCAGGTGCCCTGTGGGACGTTGTAAAGGAGGAGTGAAGGCAAAATGGGCATCCCTGATAAGGAGGGGAGCCCCACCTTTCCTGCCTGGCCTGTCACTGGAGCTCCAGGCCAGGCAGCAGGGCGAGGATGTGCCTCCCACCCAGGCACTGCCCTCTGCAGCTGCACTGTTGCTTTCTGTAGTTCTCTCTATTCAAGTCCAGCATGGTTTTAAAACCACCCAGACGACCTCTGGACCGGAATCTTGGTGCAATTTGCCTCTGTCAGGAGAGCAAGGGAAGCCTCTTTACCCTGCTCAGACCCGCCAGACTTCCCTCGCCAGGACTTGGCCCCTTCGTTTAGAAGAAATCCTAAATATTTGTTTTAATTGCAAAATGGATCCTCATAAACCAGCAGGCCTGTGTGCTATCAGGCTTTGGATGGCATGGAGCCTGGCATGTGGGCTCATGAGGCAGATGGTCAGGGAAAAGCACCTTGGCACAGCCTTCCCTGGCATCTCTCAGACAAAGGGCTGCACCGGGGACCAGGATTTTATCTTTCATCGCCCCTCTCCAAAGGCTGCATCCAGCAGGGTGCTAAGCTTCTGTCACTCTCTGTCAGCCCTTCTCTCCCAATGTCTTTCTCCCCACAGTCTGGCTGCTGGGGGAGTCAGGTCTCTTGGCAAAAGCCAAGCCCGGCTCTGTTTTTGGAGCCGTGGGCGCAGCACCAGCTCTGTCTGCACCCCCAGCCCCTTTCCTGGGGGTTTTGGCTGCCTCCATCCAAAGAGAGCCCAGGCACATCCCTCGAAACTCAGATTGTCACAAGTATTTAACCCTGGCTGATCCCAAATTCAGCATTTTAGAGTTCCCCAAAGGAACATTTCTCATGTGCTGTTGGGGTTCAGCAGTGGGGCAGCTCTGCTCCTGCAGGGAAGGGGAATGCCCAACCCAGGAATTCCAGATGTTTTCCTCTCCCTCAAAGTCCAAGGAATGAGCTGCTGCTGTTCCCCACCTCCCATGGAGAACGAGGAACCAGAAGAGGGTTTGTCCTGCAGCCTGGAGCAGCAACATGGCACAGCACATGAAAATTCTGCCTCTATTTAAACTCTTTAGGGGATGAGTTGAGAAAAAAAACCCAAAAAAACACAAAACCAGATTCTTACGGGTGCAAGTGCTATTCCTCCCTGTCCTCCCTAATAGCTGCTCAGAAAAACTCCAATCCAAAATGACACCAGCAACCTTTTTATGCCTCCTTATGGCCAGCATGGCTAATTTAGCCCATTTTACGAGATCCAGCACGGATGGCACAAACACAGGCTGGTAAAATTCTAGCATCTAAGAGTATTAATTTAGCCAGGCACATTAAGTCCACAAATCTTTCTGCCAATTATTTTGGATAATTGTAACTATCACCACAAACAGTTTGAGATGTGCAGGATCTGCAATTAACTGTGTTTCCCCCTGCACTGTAAATGAAAGGGATAAGGAGTAGAACCATCAGGGAACAGCTTAAAGCTTCTATTTGCTGCTGGGAACATCTGAACCATTTCTCTGACACCTCCAAAAATTGATTAAGGGGAAAGGGAGATTTATTTACAAACAGACTGAAAAGGGGGCCTGGAACCTGGGGAAAGGCATGACAGAAAAAAGCTGAAGAATGGGGAATAAAACAGGGAAATAAAGGAAAAATGATGAAGTGCAGAAGCCCGACATGAGTTTTGAGCCCGACATGAGTTTTGAGTTCGGGTTTTACTCTGAAAGGTGCCGGGGGAGGTGCAGGCAGCGATGGGCACCCAGCTGCTGCCAGGCGCCCCGTGCCCGCAGCAGGGGCATTGCCCACCCGGGGAGGAGCCAGGCTGAGCGGATCCAGCCGGGAATGCCGCTAGAGGGCCCCTGGGCCAGCGGAACGCGGCTCACCCGCGGGCTGCCACCTGCCCGAGCCGCCGGGGCTGAGCATCCCCCGTCACCCTGCCGCCGCACAGGTGACCTTGCACGGGCTGCCCCTTCCAGCAGCGCCGTCAGAGGGGAAAAACCGCGCCTCGCTCAGCCTCCAGTGCTGCTCTGGAGGTCTCCATCCAGCCCCAGCCTATTTAACATCTAATAAGTCAAGCACAGCCTGGAGAAGTCTGATTTCCAAGCCAGAGCAGCATCTTGCACCCATTCGAAATGTCCATTTGGAAATTCAGTGTGAATAACACAAACACGAGACAGATGCTGCCACTTACCCAAATGTCTTGGAGGAACAAATGGGAGGCGAATTTGAAAGCAAATGAAGCCACCAGATTGCAGCTCTTAAGTGGACTCTGTGCTACAACGAGGGGAAAACTTGGCAGGGAGGGACTCAGTGCTCACCACTTTGCTTGATCTACATAAACCATGAGTGCACGTGGAGCTGTTCGCTCTGAAGCTGAAGACTTAATCAAAAGCAGGTGAAAAATCCCTTTTTTTTGGACGGCGGTTTGTGCCTCCACGGGGACAGCTCGGCCCAAAAAAAAAAAAAAAAAAAAAAAAAAAAAAAAAAAAAAAAAAAAAAAGGCACTGCCAGGGGCTGTGCTGGGTCACCACAGGTCCAGTGGCAGCTGCTGCAGGATGTGCTGCAGCAGCAGCAGCAGGTGCACGGGGAGATTTTGGACACAAACCCCTCATTTCACCCAAATCTGCTGCTCCGGGATGCTCCCTGCGGGGGCGGCAGCAGCACCGCGCTGCCGCCGGAGCTCCGGGAAGAAAACGGGATGGAAAGGGGGTAAAAAGGTGGGAATGGTGGCTCTGTGTGCCAGCCCCGAGCCACCCAGACGCTGAGCATTCGCTGGGAGAGCACATTTCGTGCAGCTGGCGTTGTGTCAGACTAGACTGGCTTCGTGCAGGAAATACTGAGCACTTGGACGCTCGGAGCGAGGGCTGGGAAGGCGTCCAAGATTGTGCTTCACATCTGCTCCTGCGAAGCCGCTGCGAGCCCTGTTTGAGCGTGTGGGGTAAACAACAGCAGCCCCAGCAGAACACAAGCACAAGCAAACGCGGGGCTGCTCCGGGGGCCCCCAGCCAGAGCCTTGGGAAAAGGGAGAGGAGGAGATGCTGAGTGAGCACTGCAAAGATCAGGCAGAGAAAGGTGCGACCTGAAGTTCAAATGTCAGCAGTTTAAGTCCTGACATCAATGAAATGCTGGAGTTTAACCCATTTTGCCCAGACCGTGTCCAGTAGCATACACTTGTCTTCCTAAAAATGATATTTTCTTTCAGCAAGCTGAATTTACTCCTAAGAAAACAAATGAAAAACAAAACCCACTGCAAGCCCTGTTGGAGAGTGGGGGGTGAACAACAGCAGCCCCAGCAGAACACAAATACAAACCTGGGGGTGCTCTGGGGGCCCCCAGCCAGAAAAAGCTTTGGAAAAAGCAGAGGAGCCTTGTCCTGGCACAGCCAGGGAGGAGGAGATGCTGAGTGAGCACTGCAAAGATCAGGCAGAGAAAGGTGCAACCTCAAGTTCAAATGTCAGCAGTTTAAGTCCTGACATCAATGAAATGCTGGAGTTTATTCTACATCCAGTACCTTGCATCCATCTCCTTAAAAATGCACTTTTCTTTCAGCAATCTGAATTTATTCCTAAGAAAACAAACAAAAAAACCCCACCATGGATGCACAATCCCATCCACCTCCTGACTTTCTGTTGCTTTTCCTTGTCACCTCCATAAAACACAAGCCCATTAAATGCTTCCACTGCTGGTCTTGGCACCAATAAATCTAAATTTTCAAGCCTGGCAAACCCAGCTAAACAACTGGCATAGAGATAAATGATTCCTCCAAGGTAATGTACAACTCTCATTACCCCAGGACTTTTTCTTTTTTTTTTTTAATCAAACCCCCCCAATACTGGCTTGGAAATCCTGGAAAAACACAGCTTTCTCCCCCAGCAATAAAGGTACCAGTTTTCCCTGTGGATTCTTCATTTTTTTCCATCAGAAAATCCCCTGTCATATGACAACTTTCTTTCAAACTGGGAGCAAACTGGGAGCAAACTGGGAGCTGGGAAAATGCAGCCTCCCCAAAGAGCCTGGAGAAGAAACTCCTCAGCAGGCAGCACCCCCTCCAACCACCCAATAAATGGCATTCAGCTCAAACTCTCCAACACTGCAAGGGAACAGGAGAACAAAGGGATTTGAAGCATGGATTAGATCATTCCAAATGGTCTCAGCTTTGGTGGTTTGGGGGTTTTCTTTTTTTTTTCTTTCCTCTCTCCATCAAGCCGTGTGGCAAAGGCTGGATTTGAACCTTTGAGGACAATGTTTTGACACAAATATTTAAGCTATTTAAAATAAGTAATAACCTTCAGTTACCTTCAAGAGTATTATATGAAAAACAGAGAATGGGATTAAAACAGATTAGCTCCCAACGTTTCTTAATGTGGCAAACAGCATCAATCAGATCATATCAACGCGAGCTGACAGCTCAGGGAAATCCAGAGGAGCAGATTCCCTTAGAAAAATGAGATATTTGATCAATTCTTGTAAATTCTTTCTTCTGAGCTGTTAGAAACTGCATTGACTTCATAAAAATGTAATGACAGCTCAGCCTTTGCTTAGCATAACATCCTGAAAGTGCCTGAGAACATTGAATTAAGGCGCCCCGGCAGCGCCGTGTGCGATCCAGGAGTAAATACTGCTGTCAATTTGCTCTCCAAATGCTGCTGCCCATCGATTTCCCACCCGAGGAAATCAGGGAAATGCCTGCCTTGCAATCCCAGCTCTCCATCCTGCACTTTAGTGCCTGCAGACAAACTGGTGCAGAGCTCCTGGTGGGATCCATCAAGCCACAAGGTGTGAAGTGAGGGGTGAGGCAGCACAAGAGCCGAAGTTTAAGGAGGCAGAAATTCCCTTTCCCCTGCCCTCACTTTAACCCTCCCCAGGGGAGCTGCTCCATCCCTGGGAGAGTCCAAGGGCAGCTTGGATGGGGTTTGGAGCACTCCAGGGATACTGGAATGTGTCCCTGCCTGTGGCAGGGGGTGGGACAGAATGTTCTTTAAGGTCCTTTCCAACCCAAACCTTTTTTGTTACCTGTCCCCCACTGGATGTGTGTGCTGGTCCTTAATTTCCCATCCCAGGAAGAGCTGGGCAGTGACCCTGATGAGTTTTCCTTATATTTTGTAGGATTCCCATAAATTATTCCAGGCAGAATTGTTTTGTTTCTTCTTCCCTCGTGTTTTGGAGTCATCTGGAAAAGAAAAAGTTACAGATTGTGTATTATTTGTAAATTAATCACAACAGGAGGATATTGGGAAGGAATTCCTGGCTGGGAGGGTGCCCACAGCAGCTGTGGCTGCTCCTGGATCCCTGGAAGTGCCCAAGGCCAGGTTGGAGCAGCCTGCGATAGTGGAAGGTGTCCCTGCCCATGGAATTAGATGGATTTTGCCATCTCTTCCAACCCAAACCAGCCTCTGATTCTGCATTTATCCCGTGGGGCCTGGCCAGAGCAGCCACCAGAGCAGGGTGGCAGTGCCACTGTCACACGGGGGGACCTGGCTTCCATTTGTGCTGCAGCTCCAGCCCAGCTCCCACTCTCCAGCACAATCAAATCAAGCATGAAGGAAGCAGAGCCTGGTGCTTAAAATGGCATTATCCGAGCGCTCCGTGGGAACCGCCGTCCAAATCCCTCCGCATTAACTTGGCGTAATCTTGGAGAAATCTCTTCCCAACTGTTTTGAAATAAATCCTGTTAAATTCTGCAGGGAATTGGCCTTATCTCTCCACACCTGTGTGGGGGGGTTTTTTTCCTACCTTTTCCCCCGTGCCTGGACAAAAGGGAGTGGGTCTGTGTGTGGCAGTGTGTGTGTGTGTGTCTGAGAGGAGCTAAAGAGACAATTATCTTCCGCTGAAAATAAACATCATGAAACTATAGATGCCTAATTTTTGCACCTGGAAGATCCTCTTACAGCTATTCACTACTAATCACTCTTAGCTAATAAATGAATAGAATAACTAATGTGATTAGAGTAATTTGCCTATTCATCAGGAATATTAAATGAATTGAATATTTTGTATTTGACTCATCTCTCTCAGCATTTCCCTGATACTGTAATTAGCCCCTTGTCTGTTCTTGTGGCAAGAACACCACGTGGCCTTTGGAACGGGACACTTGGGCTCACTCTGCATCCCTGGACAGATGGACACCTGCTTTTACAGCCCCACTTTCATGCTGGAATTAAATAATCCCACTGGAAAAGGCTCTGGACATATGGTGGAAGGAAGTCAGGGCAGAAAAGAAGGATAAAACTCTTGGTTTGGAGGAAGAAAATATCCAAATAAAGAGATTTTACAGAGCAGCCACTCCTGGTCACCTGAAGGTCACGCTAAGGAGGGACATCAGAGAGCTGGTGGTGACAGAGGAGCTGCTCCTTGGCTGTCAGCATTGCTTAGGAAGTTGTCCAGAAAATTCTTGGCCACTGTGGCTCCTTTCCCTATTTTCCAGTTGGGAACGTGACAGCTCTCTGAAGATATCCAGGTGAAGTCCCAGACCTGTTAATACACGCTGGGCCGGTGGCTGTTCTATTTAAATCTTGCTGAGGAGTCAGGAGGAAGCTGAACTATGCAAATGATGATATAAAATAACCAGTGGGCAGATATTCAAATAAGGATTTCACATATATACATAAAAGAGGAGAAAAAAATTCAGATCTGGGATGGAGTTTTCCATATCTATACAAGGTTTTTCGAGAGAAGACAGCGAAGATTTAGAAAATTAATGCTGGTCCTTGTCTGCTTCTAGAAACTAATGGGGATGTGCAGAACAACACAGAAAAGATGCATTAATAAAATTGCCAAAGATCATCTGTCACTTCCTCTTGGTAAGAAGCCAAAGCATTTTTTAAAATGCATTTGCACTTAACCAGAATGATATCATAATCTTCCTTAGTCATATCTTTTCCTGCCTTCCTGCTACTCCACAAAGCAGACAGCGAGGTTTGCAGGAGACAAACTCAAAATGCTGCATTAAAATTAAAAAGGGAAGAGGCTGCACGGAAAAGCTGCACAAACAGAATCACCTTGAGCTAAACCTTGAACGAGAAATACACGGGGCACGTTCGGAGCAGGGAAGGAAATTAGGAGGAGAAAACAATGAATTATTGAAGGCTTCAGGGTTCTCCAGTCTGGGTAGCTCTAAAATCAAGATATCACACAACCTTTTCAGGGGGTTTTGCTGTGTTTGGTGGAGTGAGGCAGATGTGAGGTGGTTTTAATCTTTGGAAGGGCATAATTAGGGTTTCATTTGGGTTTCACGGTTGGCCTCACGCAGAACCAAGTCCCTTCTTCACATTTATTTGTGTCACTTGGTTTTGGGGTTGTGGGCTTGGGTTTTTTTTTTTTGGTTTTTTTTTTTTTTTCTGGTTTTGGGTTTTTAAAAAAATATAACTGTAAAGAAAGCCCAGACCTGCAGAAACTAAAATGTGAGTATCACTGGAATTCTGCATCAGCCTCCATCCTTATTAATTATTCCATAAATCTCTACCTGAACTCCCTGATGTCCCCGTGCTGAAGCAAGCTCTGGATTCCTGCTTCAGAGCTGAGCTATTGTGTATCACACACAGCTACCTGGAGAACATCCTTGGAGGCAGGGATGAGGCAAAGTCTCTTCTAAATTCTCTTTCATATCTTGTTACACAACAAAATTTCTTTCCCAGCTACCCACAGCTCCTCACCATTATTTTTCTGCCTTCCTACTTAGACCTGGAGTTTTCACTGTGAACCTGAAACCAGTTTCACAGATTTATTTAGGTATTTTTAACACTCCCCCCGCCCTTAATTTCTCCTTTCAGATTGCTTTCAGACAGCAAGAGTGTAAACCACTTTGATTCCTGGGTTGTTGTGAGAAAAATGCTATATGAATGAATAAGTTATAATAATAATAATACATTACAGTGATAATGATGGATGTGTTTTAAACAAAGCCTCTGGCTGCCAGTGTGGAGGAGCTATGGAAAAATCAAAGATAATCTTGCATGAGGAGAATTGTAATGAGAAAGACCTGGAATATTTTATCTCTGAACTGCTCCTATCAGGGTTGTCCCAGTTTGACTTGAAGAGTGTGGCAGCTGAATTCAGGCCCAGGTGCTCTGCTGCTGTCAGGAAGGGAGGGTTTGGATCCAGCCCAGATTCATTCCCAGCCCCCAGCGTGGGGCAGGAGCCCATGGTGCTCAGCACTGCACACACACACACACACAGAGCACACTTCTCATCCTCAAAGCCTCTGCCAGGCAGCCAGATGAAAGCAGAGAGAAGGAGATTAAAAGCATCACCCCAGCCACCCAACAGGTCACTGGAAGGCCGGGAAGGGCTCTCCCAGTGTCACACCGGTGTCTCCAGGAGAAACCAGCCCTGGCAGTCCTGTCCCACTGCTGGGAAAGGGCAGGGTCAGCTCAATCAGCTCCTTTCTGCAGAAAAATGGGGATGGTGGGTCAAACAGAATGCAACAGATTAAACTGACAGGAATGCTCTGAGCAAAAACTCCTGGTCTTCATAAAGGAGATTTTTAGAGGAAGGGCTTCATGATTTATCCCAGTGGGGATACATCCTTTTCAGTTTTATCCCATCAGCTGTTTATCAAAATGTCACCTCTGACACAAGCAGAAATTGGGCTGGAATGACAACCCACAACTTCCCTCTGTAGGTGCACCTGTACATTGTTAAAGAGAGCTCCTCAATCTCGGGGATTTTGGAAGGACAGAGGCACCAAGTCCAAGATAGAAATCTTTCCTACTCCAGTTTCAATCCCAAGGGCTGCCAGACCTCGGGATGCTAAAAAGCTGAGGAATATCCTTTAGAAAATATAAGGCAGAATAACGTAATGTGTCCAAATTTCAGCAGCATCCCGAGATCTGGATGACTGCAAAGCCTCTTCAGCCACACTAAATATAAGACACAAAGCAGCAGAGCCTTGCAAGCTCCCTAAAATGCTTTGGAGGCTCCACAGTCCTCAGCCTGTGCAAATCCCTGGTGTGCAAGGCTTGGCCTTGGGGGTCTCTGGGGCTGGGGGATTTACTCCTGGCCACTGATTCGAACGTGAGCTGAGCCAAGATCCCGATTTCCTGCACTGCCTAAATCTCTCCACCCTCAGGACAGCTCCTAGGACAGGCCCTGAGAAAGTAATCTCATGATTTATGAGGTTTCCTAACAATGGCAATAAGCAAGGCAGCGTTTTAAGCAGCTAACTGAATTGGGATGTGGGCTGGGTTTTTTCTTTTTCCACAGCACAATGTGGATCTATTTAGCCCTTACAGCTTGAATTTCAGCCTTTCTTTGCCCATGAGAAAGGCTGGTAAATGGGATTTAGGTAGGAGCTATAGGGGAGAATATCTTTTAATTAACCAGGAGGGTGGCTCAGGGAAGATCTAGCACTGCCTCTGAGCTGAGTTTCCAGCTCCACTGCCAGGCAGACGGGTACAAATTAAGGCAGAGCAATAACTGCAAATCAAATTCCCAATGGCTGCGATTTACCTGGGCTTGTAGAGGACGGGGGTGACTCCAGAGCTGCTCTGCAGGCAGGGCACTGCCCCTCACCTGAGCACTTCCACCTGAGCACCTCTGGGGATGTCAATCCACATGGATTTTTTTCTCCCCTGAGCTCAGGGGAGCCCTGTCTCTCTTTTCAAGGCAAGGCAATCAAACCTCTCATTATGCTGCTGGTAAGGAAATCCTTTTTTTCCTGAGAACACAACGAGTTCTTCTGTCCAGAAAGCACAAACTGGGCACAGCTCCTGCCCTTTCTGCAGCAGCAGCATGGCTGGGGGTTCCTGCAGGGCAGGGAGGTCACCCGGAGCACAGCTCCAGCCCTCAATCCTCTGTCACCTGCAAGACACGAGAGGTCACAGCGTCACCAAAGGCAGAGCAGGATTTATACCCACAAAATATTCAAACTGGGGAGGTTGGAACAGAAACAAACCTTTGAGGAACAGCTGAAAAGACACAAGCTCAGGAAAGGCCAGAGATGGGACAGCACAGAGCACTCCCCAAGCTAGGGAAGGGATCCTGGCCAAGGATCCAGGGTTATTTAGCAGGTAAAGGGTCAGGGTCCAATAGGGATGGGAAAAAATGGTGCAAAGGGGCAAATAAGAACCAGGGGGACTGATGGGGTTCTAGGGGTGGAACCCCAATGGGGTTCAAGGGAAGGAAGAACACTCTGGCATGGGTGCATTCATGGTGAACATGGGCTGAGCAGGGTGACAGAAACTTAACAAACCAATAGAGCAACGAGACCCGAGCAACATTAACATGTGGCTGCACAGCCCCACAGGAGGAAGGTTTTTCTCACCTTAATCAGAAGGGATCTCTCCTGTTAGCAGGCCCCTGGGCCCCCACGGGAACTCTCACCTTGACAAAGGCTGAGTGAAGCAAAAATGAGGCACAGCTCCAAGAGAAACCAAACTTCCCCAGCACCAGCACCCAGGGAATGGCTGTGTCTGCTCCCAGATGGACACAGGGATGGAGCCAAGCCCAAAACCCGCACCCTGAGCCCAAAACCTGCACTCTGAGCCCAAAATCTGCACCCTGAGCCCAAAATCTGCACCCTGAGCCCACAGCCTGCATTCTGAGCCCAAGGCTTGCACCCTGAGCCCACAGCCTGCATCCTGAGCCCAAAGCTTGCACCCTGAGCCCACAGCCTGCACCCTGAGCCCACAGCCTGCACCCTGAGCCCAATATCTGCATCCTGATCCCAAAATCTGCACCCTGAGCCCACAGCCTGCACCCTGATACCCCCAGGACTCCATTCAGGGCTGGCCCACACCCAGCCCATCCCTCGCCAAGTCCTGCCGTGTTTTACTGGACAAGGCATGCCAGTTAAATTTACATTTTATTTGAACAATGTTTCATCTTGTTCCTCTGTGACTCGCTGGCGATGAGGCAGTGAGAAGCTGATGAAATTTATTCCTGCTCTTGCTGCCACGCTGTATAAATAAAGGGGAAGGAATAAAATACTTCTCCAACAGGAAGTGTGAAGGCTTTAATGCTTTGTTTAAATATGCAGTTGAGAGACTTTATTTATCACGCAGCATCTGTATGTGGCCACAGCTGAAATTTGCTCCCTAAAATTAAAAGATCTCATTTTACCTGCTTTTTTTTTTTTTACCTGTGTCACACCACCAAACCTGGTGAATTTACCCTTAAATCTATGCTGGGTAAGAATCTCTCCCAAAAAATGCTCAGAAATAGCCTGGCCACTGTTTTCATGTACCTCAGGTACTGTGAACTCTGGCTGGCTGCATTTCCCAAGAATAATTGGTGTATACACACACCCTGGGAGATTTATATTCCCCTGCATCTTGGGCTATATACAATATGATTTAAATGGCACAGGCACTGGAGAAAGTGGACAGTAAAGCGTACAGTATTTGAAAATAAACATAAAGCAAAATGGTTTGACATCCTATTTCACTTAAAATGTAAATGGTGAACATTCAGGGTGTGATTTACAACCTTTTTAAAAGCACGAATTTTTTTTTTTTTTTATTTTATTTTTTTTTTTTTTTTGGCCCCCTCACTCAGATGCCACAAATCAGGAGAATTCTTTGCAGCATCAAGAAATCCCCCGTGGTGGGTTGGCTCCTTTCTGTTGCTGTCCTAAGGAATAGACATGGATCCCCCAGATCAGTTTTCCTCCCTCTCTTTTTGTTTTTCCCTCTGGTGTCCTGACTTGAAATGTGGCTGTATTGTGAATTTTGGGCTGTGGGCTCTCAGAGAGGGAGGAGGGAGAGGAAGGGATGCAACGTGTGAGGAGCCTGTTGCTCAAGAGCTCATTTTGCAGCCTCTTGCCCAGGGTCACACCTTTCCATGCCTTCCATCCTGGCTGTATCACTGCTCCCATCACAGGGCAGCATGGGAACCCCTAAATTCCCTGATTCTGCTGCTGCCTGGAGTCACTGAGCCAGGACAGCACCCAGCTCTGCTCACAAGCTCTGCACAGTCACTTTTTGGGTGTCCCTCCTAACCTGTCTCTGCTGTATTCCAAAATAGCATCACTGTGCTGGTAAAATCCCCGCACCTCCTTTCCAACCCTCCCTTCTCCTCAGCCACCACCAGCACAGAAAAGGTGCAGAGGGAACTCCCCCTGCACTGGCTCTGCCCCAGCAAAGCACAGGAAAGATACCTGAGAAGGTTTTTCAGGACTGAGCTACTTCTATTCCCAGATCACTGAATATTCTGAGCTGGAAGTGATGCCTGAAGAGGCTGCCTGGAACAGAGGCCAGGCAGGGCTGAAGGAATAAAGCAGGGATTTATTAAAAGGCTTTTAAAGGATCCACCTTGGGCAGTGCAAGAGCCTGGCCAGGGCTACACCCAAGATGGGTGATGGGTCAGGAGTTTCACACTTTTATAAGTTTTGGTCATTTCCATG
>VZUI01050317.1:0-36632 GCA_013401135.1 Cettia cetti
CTTTCTTTCTTTCTTTCTTTCTTTCTTTCTTTCTTTCTTTCTTTCTTTCTTTCTTTCTTTCTTTTCTTTCTTTCTTTTCTTTCTTTCTTTCCTTTTTGTAAAAAAGCAGAAAGAAAACAGCTATGGTTCCCTCACTCATACAAGCTTACATTAAACTGCAGAACTGAGAGGCTATTATAGATCTTGATTGCTTTTCAGAACTAAAGAAGTGTAAAGAAGTGTTGGTTATTTTTCCCTGAGGACTCTAATTAATTATACAAATGTTAATGAAAACAGAAGAATGGGAAGAGTGTGTGTAAGTGCTGAGGCTTCATATCTTTTTTCTTTGTGATTCTGAAACAGGCTTCAATGAGTGAATGAATATTTCTTATCATTCCTCCATACTTTCATTTTTTTTTTCCTGGTGCCTTTAAGGTTGACATTTGTCTGTATTGTCGTGACGTGTTAAAGTGTGATATTTTCTAATGTATATATCTGTGTGGCTGGAGTGTAAAATGGACATGGGATGAGGAGAGATGAAGAAAAGGGGAGAGTGGTGAGATTTCACCTTGGTTGAAGAACCTGAGCTATTTCTAAATTTAGTGTTGAGTTCTGGGGTGGGGGTGTAGAGAGTTTAAGAAGGTGATGATCCTTTGTTATAGTTCAGTTTAGAAAAAAAAAGTCACTGTACAAAAGATTTTTAAGCACAGCAATGGGAACACTTTATTTTATTTTTACCCACATTACACTTTAAATATTATCCTTATTAAGACACTTTATTATTTAGTGTTTATTATCTTAATACTTTTTACTTCAGTAATTTATTATTTACTCATTTTTGATATTATTAAATGCTTTATTTCATTATTTAGTATTATTAATATTATATAAATTTAAGGTATCTTAGAAGTAAATGGTGGAATTTTAAGGGCAAAATCAACTACCTTTTAAGGACTTTAGTGGGATGTAATTAATAGCCTGCTGAAGGTATGCTGCTTTGTGATGATAGCAGTTCCATCGAGCAGAGAGAGCAGACCTAGTTGCCTTTAATGCAGACCTAGCTGCCTTTAATCCGTATAACTCCTCTTAATGCCAACTCTAATGATCTTCAAAAGAAGGGCAAAAGGGAATGATAGACAGTGTGTCTTCATGTTAACTCTTCCCACTGCATATCTGGACACATTTGCAATGAGGCTGCTTTTCAAATGCAGTACTATTCCCTTGTTCTCCCCAAACCTATTTCTCTTTTTGCATCTCTGAGGGCAGAGGGATTTGCCTTGGGGCCTTTGTTTGCATAACACATTCCCTGTGTGTTTATTAACATAGTGTTAAACTATGTTCTCAGCATGAGCAGGCGTCCTCTCAGGCCATCGCCGGGGTCCAGGCATGCTCGCAGCGGAGATAATCACTGGAACTGAGCTGACTTCTCCCTGGGAATGTGACTCCACTCACAGCAAGAGAGCAAATAGGAAATGACTCGGGGTGAGTCTCACTAAGCCGGAAAAATGAATTAGACACACTCCTCAACAGAATCTGAAAACATTACATACAATGAAGAGAGAAAAGGTCAGAGCGAGAGGTTGCTTACCATTCTCACTTTGGAACTGAAATGCATTTAGGGATACATTATACCTCCTTATGATGTGAGGTTTGTCTTTCAGTCGTGTTACCCAGAAAAGAACCCATTCATTGAACAATCCCTTCGTTCTTTATATACAGTTCAAGTTTTGAGGAAAGTAGGTTGGGTCAGAGGTAAATCTTGACACTTTTCTGTGAAAAACTAAGGAGAAATAAATTTGGAAAGTAAAATGGTGGAAATTGCTATGACCTTTTAGATGCCATTCTTTACAATACACAGTAAAAATATTGGGCTGCTCAGGCTTACATCAAGTTTACAGGAACATAAATTGCCACAATTGAGCTGCAAGCTTTATGTTCTTAAATCACATCATTATTCTTTGGGATATTGGAAGGGAAGGTAGAAAAATAGAAGATTTCTATCCATCTCAAGAAATAATAACAGTCTTACTGATTGCCTTCAGTATTTTGCTGCAGTATATTAGGTCATTTTTAACCCCCTTATTTTCAGGAAAATCTCTTTTAGAAAACATCTACTATTCAGGATAAATCATGACATTGACAATTTATTTGTCTGATAAGGTGAACCTAGTGTACAGCAGTTTGTTTTTGTCTCCATTGTAACACAGAAAGGCACAGACAGTGGCAGTAAACCTAGACAAGCCCACGGAGCTATGGAATTATATCAGTTTAAACCAGTTGAGGATATGATCAAAACACCTCAATGTCATAAAACTAAAGCTAGCATTTGGCTTAAAATAAAAGTGAGGAAAACTTTAATAAGTCAAAAAGGAAAACATATGTAGGAGACAACATGAAAGAATAAAAACTTTAGCAATGTTAGAGAGCTCCTGTAGAGCCTGTAAAAACCTTGCCTGCTGAACATAGTTACTGATATAAAATAGACCAACCCCAGGATCATGTGAGGGAATGATAATTTCCAAATAATTGTTAATGCCGTGGTACTGCACATGAATGATTATGAACATTTTTTCTTTTTTGGAGGGGGGGCATGGGGAAATGTATAAAGAAAAATGAAGCTTTGTACATTTTGTACTAATAAAAATATTCAGACTATGCCTGCTAGGTTACCATTAAACCAAATTAAAAGTACCAAAACCAAGTACTGCTAAAAATTCCTCATTTATGAGGTTTTTGCATCCCTTGGGCTTTGGATTTAAGTAGGACTAAGTGGTACCAGCTGGCTTTCATACCCAAGTGCTTGTGCAGATTCAATCTTTAATGAGCCAGAGAGCACAAAGGCTTCTCCTGAGAAGTGGAGGCTTGGGTTGGTTCCTTGTGTGCTACTTGCCATGAGTAACTTGTTTTCCTCACCTTATTTGGTGGGATGCATTTGCTAATTCAATAAGAGAAAACAAGTGCAAGATGCTAATAAATAATGTGTCATAGATAGTGAAAGCTAATCCAAACAATAGAAACTGTCGAAGGAAAGTACGTGTTCCCTCAGGGAGAATTTATTGAAAGCTGAGGTATAACAATAAGAAGCTACATTTACAAATCTCTAAAGGCAGCTTTGCACTGCTTCAGCAGTGCAGAGCATCTTAAATCCAGCTTAAATTTCCAGTGGAGTATGCTTTTGTATAACTGACTCCTCTGGCTTCATAAGGCTTTCATAACATATATGACAAGGAGAGAGCTGTGGCCCAGGTGACCTGTTCCCTCATGATTCATGCAGATGCTTTTGAAGCCACCCTTTGAGTAACCTCAAGTACAGTTCAGATGCAGCCCAGGAGTGCAGACCAAAGATTGTTATTGTTATTGTCTGTGTTTTCTTGATGAGAAAAAGGAGAGGAACTGAATCTCCAAATAATTCAGCCGTGCATAAAAACAGGTTATGATACAAACCAAGTTAGTTTCTGGTACTGATTTTGCTTAGACTATGTGTCGTTTCCTGAATACTCGTCTCTAAGGTGTTGCTCAAAACACACCAGCCAGACTGTCTACACAAATAAACTTTGTGCTAGATAAAATCTTGAAGGTGTAGAGTTTCCCTTTGTTTTCTGTTCTCACTGCCTATGAAGAATTTGTGCCCTGCATCTCTGCACTGGCTAAATACTTTGTAGTCCTTAACGTTTCTGTGCATGACATCGCTGTGACATGACTATCGCAATACATAACAAATTGTGGCACTGGCTATGAGTACAGAAGGTCAGTAGTTATTAGAACTCTAATCAGACACATTAGAACCAGCAGAATACTTAGGTGCCCTGAAGAAGCGTGACACACCACCTTGCTGTTGCATGTTGAGTGCCTTCGGCACCACAATTCTTTTAGGTGTATATAACTCGTACAAGGCGCATGGTAAGTAAAGCCCCTCTAATGGGATCAAAAACCCACTAAGTATATGCGGAAGTGTTCTGCTCACAGGTAGCAATAAGAAGCACATGGGCAAGGGTTTTGCCAAGAAATCTTTGACAGGCTCTCATAGTTGGGATGCTCACTGCCTGGAGCTCCTCCTCTGTTGCTTGTCCTCTGTCCTTTCTCAGCTGATTGTGGGTTTAACTTCTCTCATTTTTTGCTGGAAGAGGACAAAAAAAAGGGGGAGGAATTGGTGTTAGGGAAGAATTCTCTTTCTATTTCTTAAATTTAGTATTTGCTGAAGAGGATTCAAAGCCTCATTTCCCAGGAGACTGACTTAGCTACAAAAATCAAAATTGTTTGACTTTGGGGAGCTATCTATTTCTCCTTTGGAAAATACTTCATACTTGTGGAAGGCGGGGTGGGGGGGGGGGGGAAGAGTGTGACACCAGCTAATTGATTAAGTGTGGGTTGCAACTTCTCTTTGTTATGGCTAATATAATACACTGAAGTGTTTGTATGAGTAAGAACTGAATTCCTCATTTCCCTGCTCCTGGTTGAGCCACTGTGTGAGGGGTCCAGAGAAGAGGAAGAAAAGGACCATTCAGGACACCAACTTAAGGTTGTAAATGTATGTCTTGACTCACTCTTTCATAAGGCTAAGTGATTGGTTTACCACACAGAAGTTTTTGGTGAAGTAGAGGCTTAAATCCAATTCTCCAAGATCTAGTTTGACAGTTTAAATATTTTACTGGGCTTCCTATTTTCATGTATTCACTTTGCCTTCTCTCAGTTGTTGATCAAAGTTACAAAGGTAGTTGTTACTAAGTTCATTCTCTAAACAGTAGATGAATGGCATTGTATTACAGCTTTGTACTGCACTGTTTCTTTACCTTAAAAAAATCTCAGACTAAGAATCACTGATCTCTTTATTTGTAAACTAAATCAGACTGATAACACAAAAATGAGAGCATTTCAAATTTGTGGTGTGAGTAAACTAGATGTGATTGATTTTTGGATATCTTTACAGTTGGAGATCTTTGCTAAAGACAAATAGCAATAGAAGTGTATGTAGGGTGTGTACTTCAACCCCAGTATCCACACAGATGTCTCTTACAAGGGGGCAAGTTGCCTTGCACAGCTTCAGTAAAGAAGAGTAATTTTGTATGTATGAGTAATCATACTATCTCAGATGTTAGAGAGCTTGAAACATAAGAGTTGTGTTTTTATGTGAAGAATATGTGTAGATAAACTGAGGTTAAAAAAAAGAAGTAATATTTTTATTACATACATTTATATTTGGAGTCTGCATGATAAAAGAAACTCAAAAACTCTTACAAAGGAGAGAAATCCCTTTAATTTCTGTTCATTTCCATTTACAAGGGGAGGTGAAAAAAAATTTTTTTTGAATGAAGCTGAAATGAGCAATGTTTATTACTTCTTTAACAATAGCTATATCTGCAGTGTGCCTTGCCTGTTTCCCTGTGTATTGGTGCTACTTACCTGAATTTGCAGAGGTGGCAGAAACTGTTATATTTTGAGAACTGTAGCAAAAGAGCAAGGAAGAAGTAGGGGGAGGAAGAGAGGGAAAGAGTTGTTTTTGTTTATTTTTTGTTAAACTTCTGCTGTTACACTGAATAATTTATATACGCCATTTCAGTATGAGAAGTAGCTGCAAAAAGCCTCATTTTGACGGTTTGTGTGTTATCACAATAACTTCTATGTTGACTCTATGTACTACTCAAGCAAAATCGATGTGTACATACAATTTAAAATATTGATTAACCTTGTAACTATATCCTGGCATCTGAGGTTCAGACTGGTGGATTATTTTTCCTCTATTACCATCAGCAGTAATGGTTCTGTAGATTAGCAGTTGATTCAAATATACCAAATACAGGACTATCTACAGCCATAAGTGACTAACTGAAATTGAACTCTATAATATGTGTGACTATTTACACTGTCTTAGCTTGATTGCCTCTGTAGCACTAATGAGTATTTTTTTTTTAAATGTTAAATAGTAGAGCATTGAAAAACACAAACCGGAAGACAGAAATGACCTCATTGGAAGGCAATTAGCAGATGAATTTGGGAAAAGAAGTTGTAGGATTTTGTGAGTAACTTCATTTTTTAATTTTTCTTTTGTAGCCCTTTGCAATCAGACCATTATCGAACTAATTTGTGTATGAAGTTGAGGCACCTAAAGGTCAACTGCCACTGTGGTCCTTCTAGTTCAGGAATTCAGAGTATTTCCTCCATCCAGTTCCTGTAGAACTTTCTGAAGGAAGCTGTTTCTTGTCCACAACAGCATCTCTTCAATACTGTCAGGAATTGCTTCTAATGCATGTTTTTCAGTTTGAGGTACAGTGATCTCTAAGACTTTACTCATCATTGTTTACTCTGAAGAACAGCTGATAGAACACTTTGATAGGGTACTTAATACACTAGCTCTTTCTTTAAGAAATTATGCTTGCCTGACAAGAACTTTGTTCTGGCTTGTGAAGAAACACAAGAGAATGTACACTTTTTTTTTTTAAATTCTGTTAATCATACATTGTTTAAAAAAACCCCAGCCTTGCATAATGAAAGGAAAACCACAAAGTACAAAAAAAGTAATCAAAAACTCCATTGTGTGAGTAGCATGCTAAAAAGATAACTAATTAACACTATGTATGAATATAAAACATTAGTATTAAATGATACCTGATTTGAATGATACCTCCTTGTACAAAGTGATTTTCTTGGGTTTTCAGGCTTGACCTTAAACTGGGATCTTTAGTATTAAACACAGAACTCAGCCTGTCAGTTATGTGCTCCTGACATTGACCGTACTGGGAGAATCTGAATTCTCAAGTCCCAATTCATCTAACATTCATATTGATCATGTGCAGGTGTTTGCTCAGCATAGAGTTTTCTGAAGTGTTCTTGAGGAGGAGAACTCAAGTGTGCTTACCTCAAGGTCTCCTCTAGGTACTTTGGGAAGTTCTGTTAGAGACAAGGCTGAAAGAAAATCAGTCTGGTCCTAGGAAATAATTGTCCCCTGGTTCTTTTCTCTTAATATTTCATTGTAGATACAGCCTTGGACCCCCAAAAGATATAGTCCTCAGAGCATTTCTGCACAAGGCTAAGATGCAATTTTTCTTTTTTTTTTATTCTGTTTGAGGGAGATGGTTCAGGCAGTCTCTGTAGGAGGTGCTTTTCTAACTTGTTGCTTCCATACTGCAAAATTTTTGATACTCTTTGTGATGCTTTCTCTAGACAACTGTCTTGTGTCTAGCCATGTCTGGAGAATATCCTCTCTAAGGATGTCCTTTACATCCAGACACTCATACATGTCCATTCTCAAAACAACTTTGTATGTGTTTGACTGCTTGCCATTTATTTTTCAGATAGTGGAAATGTCATCTCCTTTTCTATCAGCCTGGTTTACCTGCTTGTGGTTTTGTCAGTCTGCATTGGCTTGGCTTTTGGGTATCTGGGACTCTCCATGATGTACCTTTACAGGAAGGTCCTCTAGTCTGGCAGCAATGTCTTGCTACAGTGCAGCAGCCCAAATAGATTTACCTCTGCTGCCGTAGTACCCCACCATTTTCCACTAGCCAAGCGTCAGTATAGACAGAGACTGTTGGAATGTTTTCTCATTCAGCAGTATCTGGACCCAGCTGCAAAATGGCTTGATCTGCCTTTTTCTTCCACAGTTTTTGTGACCTATTTTATGGGAATCCATAGATCACTTTTCCACTTCTGATGGTTTTCCAAAATGTGATGGGACACATCAGTAAACAGAGCGTGTTGTTTCCCATTTTCTGGCAATTTATTTTACAGTGGCACCTTTTTGGTATGAGTCACCTCCTGGGGAAGTATCCAAAATATCTGCCTTCTGCTCAGTCTTCTTGGAATTCTGGCTGGTTGGGTTTCCCCAGTCAAACCCATCATATAGTCAGTGCTAGCCGCTTACCCCATGTAGCACTGGTTACGCTGGAAAAGCCAAAAGCAGACCCTGAGTCCTGAAACGGAGTCCTCAACTTGGTGTACAGCAGTAAAGGGAGTAGGTAAAGGAATGAGAACACCGGTGATGGGAACAAGAATGCCAACACTGTGACCAGCAACAGCAAATGGGAACTTGCCAAGCAACAGCTGAATATTGTAACATCTGTGAATTCAGTCTAGCATTCTGATAAAGTGTATAGTTGACTTGAGCCCTATGTGGTGTGCCTATAAAGGACTTCTGTGGGTTGGCGCCAGCTGATAGTTTAAGTCCCCAAGCAGTGTCTTGTTCCCACAGGTCTCATGTAGTGGCAGGGAGTAAAGTACTGGAACAGAAGAAGGAAACCCCTCATGGTTAAAGACAAAAGCAGTTTAAGAACTGTGTTTGTAAATACAAATAAAGAAGTGATCCACTTGTGAGAACAAGCAGTCACTCTCCACCAGCAGATGGATACCTAGATGGTCTCCAAGCAATGGCAGCTTGGGAACACAGCTGAGCATTACCCTGTATGGTATGGAATATCCCTTTGGACAAACTGAATCAGATGTCCTGGCTGCATCACATCAAAACCTTTTGCCCATGCCAAGCTAATTGCTGAGGAGGGCAGAGTGGGAAATAGGGAAGATCTTACTGCTGTGAAATCACATTTGAATAATAACTAAAGCACTGCTATGTTACCAGCATTGGTTGGCCACAAATCAAAACCCCCATGCAGATTGCTGTGGGGAAGGTTAAGTTCATCCCAGCCAGACACAATGCTGACTAGAACTTTCTTGTAGATCAAACGTTCTTTATTCTAATCTCTTGTTCATATCTTTTCTCAAAATACCATCACCTCTTCTGATCACCTCTCTTTCATTTTCAAACCATCAATATGTTTGCGGTAAAACTGAATTCCTGTAGAAATGAACTTTTTCCTTTGTTGCCAGAAGCTGACAACAGATCTGTGTGATAAATGTGGAAAAAAATTTAGATCAAGCTTATGCATTTATTGTATGATATGGTTAGAAGTTCCAGCTGCAGACCGTGACTGTTGTGTGAGGTGCTGTACAAACATGGGATCAAAACACATCTTCTGCCATGAAGGGAGTCACCATTTCCATATCAGAGTTGATGACAAAGCTGTCTGAATCCAAGCAGATAGTGAGACAACATTGGTGTGATAGGCAGCGATTTTGTCATCATTTCTTTCACCTGCTGTTAACAGGCATTCCTCCAAAACCAAGACAAGTTTAATGATGGAGAGCAGGAACTTATTCTCTGGATTTGTTTGGAGCAGAGAAGAGAACTCACCTTTGCTCAGTAGTCAGGAGGTGGCTTCATCCTGAAAATGCTTGCAGAGAGTGAAGCAGCTGTTCCTTTCCTTAAGGCATGATTTATTTCTTGTGTGGAACTGAGTGCACCTCAGCTTCCAAGCCTTTCTCTGAGTGAGTGAGAACATAGGCACTTGGCACCTTTCAGAAAGTCCTGAAATGTGGCAGAATCGTGATCCTTCCAAAACTTTAAAAGTCCATGATTGATGTAGTAGAATTTCCCCTGTTGTCAAATTCTACTTCTAGCTTAGCAAAATAAAAATCCTTCTTTACTGAGGATATGCAAATTACATGTAAGGCCTACTTTATCTTTAGACACAATTTGTGAACAGGTGTATGGAATTTTAAGTCCCCAGTGATCACTTTGGAGGCAAGTCTCCTAACAGAACGTTGCAATGAAAACCAAAACCTTGTAGGAAGGGACTTGTTTTGTACTGATAAGTGTTTACTTATTTTTCTGTAGAAGTATCTTTTACCTTTAAATGGAAACATTTAGAATCCAAGAATGATTTTCAGAAGCAAAAGACTTTTTATTTTGAAATGCCATGTCAGCAGATCTAGTGCCTCCAAAATAAATAGTTGCAAGGTGTTTCTCTGCATTGAATTCCTCTGATATTTTGTCCTCTTTTTAATATATTTTTAAAACTGAGGTATAAAAATAATCTCTCTGAACTTAACTGCAAATACTTACTGCCAGCTAAAAAAGAGAGATCAGACAAACAAGTGGTTTTTGATGGGCTCTAAAAGCTTGGTCGTTCTTTCACTTGTGAAATATGACATTCTCATAAAACCCTTTTTCCCTTTAATGCCAAAACAATACTCTTGTTAATAATGTAATGCTGATGGCACCAGCCATCTCTAGACATGAGAGAAATAATTTAGCCAAGCAATATTGTATTTGAGGGACTTGTCCAAGCAAATGGGCCTCTCACCCCTCCACACTAGAAGTAGGTGAAGAAAAGAAACATGATGATACCTTAACATGATGCACAGATGCTACATGGTTGGTTGTGGGTTTTTTGTGGTTTTTGTCTTTTTTTGCGTTGTGGGTTTTTTTTTTATTTGCTTTTTTTTACTTCTGTAGGTGAAATAAAAGAATTTAGTTTCTAAAGTAGGATGCCACATCTTGAATAGCACTATGTTGATGTAGGAAATGCTACTTAGATAGAAGCTATTTATTGGAAGGGGTTTTGACATTGTGGGATTGGAAGTTCATGCAGCAATAAATATGTGATAAAGAAAACTGCTATCCTGATTTCATTCTTGTGTTTGCGTCTAGACAGAAGGATACTCGGAGATGCCTTTCCAGCCCTTATTTCTGTCCCCTTGTATTAGTGTGAGTGTTCCAGGCCACTTTTCACCATGTCAAAAGTAGTTGTTCCTCTTTTACACTTCACATTGAAAACGTGTGACTTGCTTTTAAGTGCTGCCTTAACCCCACAGTGAACTATGGAGATGAGCCCACAATGCTGAATTTAAAAGAATGAAGTTTGCAAAGGATCAGTTACTTCTCTTAGTCTGCTGTTGACCTTTTGCAGCTAAAGGTGGGAATGAGGGTGCTGCGAGTGCTGCTTACCACTGGTACTTCACAAAATTCTAATAGAGGGCAAATAGACAGAAGGCACTCTACAGCTGCACAAAGTTGCTGGACCAAACCTGTGCCCCTCTAGCTGACCTCAGCACTCAGTGCTGCCATGTTTCCCACCAGGTGTGTGAGAACAGGGCCCCTGTGCAACAAGAGAGGAGGCCAGCTCTGCAGTGGATCCAGCGTCAGTTACACAGCTGTTACTCCAGGAACTGAGGAGAGTTGGATAGGGTGTGGACTCCACAGACACACAGGGTACTTACAAGGTCTTTTTAAAGGTCTCACTTAAACATTAATGATCTGTAGGACACTGGTTATTTAAGTCTATTTCTGGATCTTGAAGGTGGCTCATTTTGTTCTCATCTGCATATAGGAGTTTTCTGGCTGTTATTCCATAACTCTCTCAAGTGAGTGCTGAACTAACTTGCTGGAGTTCCATTGACAGGACCCTTCAGGCCCTTGCAGAGCCAGCAGTGAATGACCCAACAGGTTCGTTATATCAGGTTGTAAATTTCTATATACAGGTACTTTTAAATAACCCTTCTTGTCATGTAACAGGTGCACAGTGTTCTGCTTTTGGAGACTGAAGCAGCAGGAGAAGTCTTGTTCAGCTTTTAAACTTCAGTTGCCATGGGAGGGGATCCTCAATCTATACCACTCCTACCAGCTTGTTGCCAGGGCCAGAAAGAGATGCCCTGAGTCTGGAGGGGGATCGCAGGTCAGCAGAAAAGCGCCTGAAGAGAAGAACAAAGGAATTCCAGCCACTCCAGCTTCATTGGAAGCCCAGCTCTATGCAAATGTATATATTATGGGAATAAATAAGAGGAATTAAAGATGTGCACGTGCCTGCAGGGCTGTGTCACAGCAGCCAGTGTCTCAGGGATGAAAACCATTTGACACTGTCCCATATGACATTGTAAACTAGAGTGACATGGATTTGATGTATAGCCACTCAGTGAATAATTAATTAGCTGGATATTTACACCAGTGAGTTTTTATTTAACAACTTTGTCAACACAGACAGTGAGATCAAGTGCACCTTCAGCAAGTTTGCAAATGGCACCAAGCCCTGATGCAGTTGACACTCTGGAGGGAAGGAATATCATTCTTGTGGACCTGGACAGGCTTGAGAATTGGGCCTGTGCAAACCTCATGAGGCTCAACAAGGCTAAGCCTTGCAAAAGTATTGATCACAGCCCTGAGGAGAAGTACTTGGGGTTGTTGGAGGAAAAGTTTGACATGACCCAGCAATAGGCACTTGCATCCCAGAAAGCCAACCAGATACTGGGCAACATCAAAAGCAGAGTGGCCAGCAGGTAAAGGGAAACAATTCTGCCCCTCTACTTCACTCTTGTGAAACTCTGGCCAGGTACTACATCCAATTCTGGGGCCCCCAACATAAGAAGGAAATTGACCTGTTGGAGTAAGCCCAGAGAAGGACCATGAAGAGGGCTGGAGAGGGACTTTTTACAGTGGTTTGTAGTGATATGACAAGGGGAAATGTCTTTAAACTCAAAGAAAGCAGGTTTAGATTAGATATTAGAAAGAAATTCTTTACTATGGGGGCTGTAAGACACTGGAAGAATTTTTTCAGAGAACATGTGGATACTCCATCCCTGGAAGTGTTCAAAAGCAGATGGGTTGGGGCTTCGAGTAACCTGGTTTAGTAGAAGACGTCCCTGCCCATGACATCATAGAACCATAGAAGGGTTTAACTGGAAGGGACCTTAATGATTATATAGTTCCAACCATTCTGTGATTTTCTTGGATTCAGTGAGAGCTGAAGGCTGAGTAGGTCCGGTGGGCAGGAGGATCAGCTAAGAGTTTCATTTGTGGGATGTGTTCAAGCTCAAGCAAGAAGTGCCTGAGGTGCTGTGTAAGCTTAGAAGTTGAAGGGTGCCACAAGATCTGATATGAGTAGAAGACAGGAGGGGATACAAATGCCAGTGAGAAACTTTCAAAAGGGTAAGAAGCTTTGCTGTGTGATCTTGTTCTTGAATACAAAGAGGGGAAATAGAAATTATATGAAGCAGATTAATGAGTGAAACATGCCTTTCATGTGCTGGTTAGGAAATATGAAGTTTTGTGCATTTGTCTGCTTGTGCAGTTCTCAGCTCAGGTGTCTTTACAGCTATGTGTTGCTGGGGAAAAGACTTCTCAACTGTGCCATTTCATAAGGAACCCTTAACATCTATTGGTGTAAATAATGCAATGGTCTGTGTTCTAACTCACAAAATTTATGATAATTTTGCTTTGCTAGTTATTCAGGGAAACAGATAGAGGCCCTGTGGTTATTTCATATTTCTTAATGGAGACCTAGCGAGCATAAAACCAATGCTGAAAATTGTTGTCCTGTTGAACGAATTGGCAGAAAGCCTCTTGCAGCTCCATGTCATCACCTAACTCTCTGAGAGAGCTTTGAAAAATCTCAACAGCAGTTACTGAAGCTGCTAGCTTTTTCCCCATAGTGTTCAGGAGGGCTTTGAACCATTTTCACGAGAAAATGTGATTAGGAATGTGGTCACTTGAATGAGGAGTGAATGATCTATTCTTTTTATTGCTGACTTTTATTTCTCCTCTTTTTTTTTTTTTTTTTTTTTTTTTTTTTTTTTTTTATTATTAAGAGGAATGACACTGCCTACAGGCCCAATCTTCAGATAGTGTGAATTGCCCCACAACTGTACATTCTGCTGTGCTGGCTAATTTTTACCAGCAGAGACTCTTAACTTCCCAAGTGCAAGAACTCTGGGGGAAAGGGAGAAATATTGCCTGATGTTTTGGGAGAATGGTTGTGACTTGGTCTTGGATCATTGGATTCAGAGAGAGTTTTTTTCATTTGACTGTAATCAGAACAGGATCAGAAGCCTTTCACCATAAAGTGAAGCTCTGAACAAGGGCATCCTGAAAATCTAACTTTCGCTCTGCGACTGAGTCTGTTGACCCGACCGTCTGGAGAAGTAGGAAAAGGTATTCTGCAGCATTGCATAGTAATATCAGTAATATACTTAAAAAAAAAAAAAATCAAAGATATTTGAAAGTCCAGACCCTTTACTTAGAAAGTGAGTAAAAGGAAAATATAATTTTTGTTTGCTGATGTTGAATAGGATCAGTTGCTGGTAGTTGTAATAAATTCAGAAGCCTGGAATTATGATTTGCTTATTAATATTTTATTTCTTTGGTAACCAAAGAAACCCATTGCATGGAGCACTGTATAACCACATGTAGAATAATTCATTGATTAAAAACCCAAACCCAACTAAGTAACCAAACACACACACACACAGAGCCCCCACCTCCCAAACAAACAGAAACAAAAAAAACCCCAAACCCATTTAGCCCAGGAAAGCAGAAATCTAAATATACTTGGAATCTTTCTGTTTTTGTAGTTGCTGTAAATGGATAAAAGTAAGTTTTGTCACTTATGTCAGCACTTGGTTCAAACACTTGGATTGTTAGAGCTGCAATCCTCTTAAGAGCTGGGTGGTGCGGTGAGGGCTGGTGGTGATCTCATCCTGTTCTCTTTAGGGACGAATGAATGGAGGAATAAGGAAGAGAAGGGTCAAAGTTCCTATTCACTTCAAGAGACAGGAATGTTTACTCATTCAAATAAAGGCAAAATATGGCTGTCCATGTTCTCCATCTGGAAAACTTGAAGAAATTTTCTGTGTATTTCTCTATATTAATTTTTAGACGCATTTCATGGTTTTTGATTATTAGATGTGGAGACTTTGGAATTAAAATATCAGTAACTCATCACTGTGATTGTGGCAGTGTATTAAGGTGTTAATATGTCCTCAAGAGTAAGGACTATTTTCCTGTCTTGCATTCTTGAAATGGGTGTTGCACCATATGCTTTGTCAGAAGTAGGATTTGAGCTTAAGACTATTGACTGTAGGTAGAATCACTTCAGAGACAATGGTCATATTATTATGTAAAAACAGAGGGAAAACTGGGTGAAGAAAATGAGTGGGGACTTATTAATGTATTTAGTGAAAAAGTAAGTAGAATCAACCAGGGTTTTGACAACATTGGTGGAGGATATTGCTAAATTTGTAATGAGAAGTCTTAGAAAATAAATCAGCTGACGTGGCCAAGGGCAGTCTCTGTAGAATTTGAAAGCAGAGGAGGGAGCTTGGTGATTCTTGGAACAGCCGACATCAATGTAGAGCTAGGGGACTGGGAAATGTTTTTTAAAATAAGAGAGGCCTGTAGGAAGGCCAGAAAATTGATCAGGCAGGATTTTAATTACCAGGATATTGATTAAGATACTAATTTTCCACAAATTAAGAAAGGGTTCATATTGCAGGATTGCTTCCTTGGGCTGTTTGTGAGCTTGCACAGTCACACAGTATAGGATTCAGACCCAGGGAACTGAGCCAACTCTGGCAAGTGAGGTGGAGAGGACCTGTGGAACACTGTGGTATAAGGCTGGGAAGGATGAGGAATGCTTACGGAAAGACAGAGGGTTGGTGGTTTGGTTTGGGTTTGGGTTTTTTTTTTTTTTTAGGTTAGTAAAGGGTAATTTTAAGGAAACGTGCCTGAGGAATTTCTTCTGATTATGAAAATCTCCATCTGTACAACTGAAAAATAAATGTGATTTCCTCAGAGACGATGTAATTAAAATGTGTCCTGGTTAAGTCTACACAAGTTAAAGGCTGATGGGGGTAAAGTCAGTATGAAATTAGCATAAAGTATTAAGCAGGTACTTTCTTAAGCTGCAGTATAATCAGTGCATTGAGGAGCAAAATAGGTTGACACATAGAAATGAAAAAAAATACATAGAACTAAATTTCTTTTCAATTTATAAAAATAAGTTTTTCATGCTTTTTCTCCTTTAGCCACTTTTCTAGATCACACTTTCAGAGCTAGGAATGTTTTATCTTTTAAAAAGGACAGCTGAAGATTGTTGTAACAGAACACGTTGAGAATGTGTAGTGGAGTATAGGTTTTGCTGTGTAGTCAATGGATGTATTTTTTTTTAATGAAAACCACTTTGCTCTCTTTTCTGACTCTTACGATGGTCCAGAGTAAAGGTGTTTGAGGAGTGGGTGAATTATAGAGAAATAGTCTTAGTTTTACCACCCACTAGCAATAATAACTAGCCAGGCTTGAAGCAAGGAAGCAAACCATGTCCTTCCAGCAGATAAAATGTCCTACTGCTTAAGAAGAATGCAAAGAATTCCTGTTCACAGCAGCTCCTGCAGGAAAGAAGTTCCATTCTCAGGCACAAGGGAACAGTCATCTTATTAGGGACGTTTATTTGAGGGGAGAGAAAAAAAAAGCCATCACTTTTATTCCCCCTTATATTCACAGTGCAGTAAGGGCCAGAGAAAGCAATTCCAAGAAAAATGAAGTGAATTAGAAAAGGAGATAGGACAGAGCTCCTCAGTGGTGTTTTTATTATCTATTTTCCATAATGAAAGAAATGGAAATAATCTTTATTTAGAGTATCTTCTTCTTAAATTGGTGGAATAACCAGATAATTTGCAGTAAAACATGAAATGGCCTGGATTTCTGTAAATAACCTACAGTTATTCAATGTTACCAACATACAAGCCCATTTTTAGTAAGAAACAAAGTTAGAGTTACAGATGTATTTGTTCTGTTTTTTGGGGTTTTTTTTGCATAAATGCATTAGGTGTTCTGATCAATGAAATGTGATGAATGGGAAGATGTAAGACAGGAGCCATGTATTAAATTTTGAAAATACTTTTTATTTAGTTTTAAATTGTTTTTTGAGGAGAAGAAAATGGGGCTCGTTATGTAGACCCACGTTTATGGCAAAACCTTAATATAAATTAAATCACTTTAACGGAATTAAAGGAATATGCTTTGGTTGCATTTGTCAAATAACTTGGTCAATGAAAAAATAATCTACCAAATTGTATATGTTGGATGAAGTAGAGATCAGAGGAAGGCTTCCCTCTCAAATGCTGTGGAAGATGACATTTTGGTTCTGTCATCTGCTGCATGGATTTGAATTTGTATTCCTGCATTTCCATAGAGTGCTCTCTTTATTAAAGTCCCTGTATGGCTGCTCTTACTCTTCTACTAAAGTTATTTCAATTTATATAATGTGCTTTATCCCGTCAGTGGATTGCTGCTTGAACCCTGAGAGCATTACCTCCAATGAGTACCCGGGCACTTTGCACAACCCCCTTCATGATTTACTCCTGTGCATGGACATGTGGGAAAAACACCTCTCCCTCACTCTCCATGACACAATTTTCTACATTAATCTATTCCCATGCACTCTCTGCACAGAAGAGTAGTGACATGTATTCCTAGAAATCCATCCACTCCTTCCTCCCAAAACTGAACACCTCGGGCTTGGTCACCAGCTGCCTCCCAAAAACAAAGGTTAAAGAAAATTAAAGGGAAGTAGGAGAGGATAGTATACCTTGTCTCTGCTTTCCTTGGCTGGCAGTAGTGACCTGCACCCTGTTGTTCTGAGCTCTTCATTTGGTGCTGCTTCACAGCAACCTGACAAGTTGATACTGTGGTGTGGCCAGGCTGGCCAAACTGAATGCCTGTTCTTTTCACTGCCTGGGTGATACAAAAAAAACCTTAAAGAGGAGGTTTTTTCCTGGTGATCCAAATAGATCCTTCTTCCTCTATACGCCTTCTGATTTCATAAGTGGCTGGAGCTGCCCCTCTATCTGTCCTAGCTTTCACTCCTCACACTTACAAGTCTGTTTGTTCCGTGCTTCCCTAGCTTCCATCTCTTGGCAAAGAGCAGATATGCTGGGGCTGCCCATCTTTTGTGTGGGACTGTCTTCACTTAGAGCTCCAGTAAAAGCTCATTTTCCAAATCTGTGAATCTGGGCTGCTGCTTCTGAGGACTACCTTTAATCTCTCAGCCCCATAGTGCAGGTGAAGCTTTCTCAATCTTCTACTTCAGAAAATTGTGAAGGAACAGGGGAAATCACTTTGAGAGAATGAATAGATGTTCAGGGCTGGAATGCTAAATTCAAGCTGAGGAAAATATTTAGTGGATATTGACCAGCTTTTGCTGTATCAACCTATCCCTACCCGTCAGCCATTTCTGTTGCACAGTGAACACAAACCAGAATTAGCACTTTGAAGTTAGGATAGGGCTGGTAATATAAACCAGTTGAGAATCTGCTTTCTGTTTTATGAACAACAAAATGTTCGCTTGGTGCAGACACTTGCTAAACCCCTCAGCTTTCAATGTAAAGTTCTTGATTTGGCAAGAATAGCAGCTGCAAGCTTTTCCTGCCTGCTGCAAGTGAAAGAGAGGGGTTCTGATCTTTTAAACTTAGCAGAGGATCACAGAAGCCAACAAGGTTCAATGTTGTGAAACCTCTCTAATATCCAGCAGCAATGTAATTTTTTCCTTATTAAAGACATTTGCCTAATTTTTATGTAAATAGCCACTGCCTGGTGGCCACTCCAATCCAAGAGCATTACTGCTGGCAAAGAAGGGATTAAGAGGAAAATGCTGTATTGAAACTAAAGCTGGAAGCCCTGATAGAGCTAGGTTACCATTAAATTCTATAGATACTCAATCCTTCTTGCCAGTACCATTGTGCTTTATTTTAGTGCTCAGGGTTTTCTATAACTGAAATACTTCTTTAATCCTTTTTTCACACCCTGTAATGAAAACCCTGATGCTGAATAATCCACTGAGGTTTATGCATTTGTTACATCTCTGCTTCATTAAATTACCAAATTTTAGTGGCAGCAGAGAAGCACGGCAAAATGTCAACATGGCTTTACAAAGCCAGAGATTGCCCGTTTCTAAAGATGAATATGATCTCTATTAATGCTTGTTTTCTACATTTCAGTACCAATTTTTATAAAGTGATGGAGGGATGGAAAGAACTCCAGGGCAGGCTTTCAAAGTCCAGTAACATGTATTTTACTCAATCAACATTTTATTGAACCAAGAAACCTGGGGATATGGGTTTACAAGGACTTTGAGTCTGAACTCCGATGCTGGACATCTTGGGATTTGCTGGATTTGTACTGTGTTAGTGATATCATATGGTCTTTGAGTGCTCATCAGTATTGTGGCATTTGATACTGCAAATATGTGCCAAAAGAAACAGAAGTCCAACATGAAATAGTGGAATCAAAGGTGCATATATTTCCTATTGGCTGATAAAGCGTCTTCCCCAGCCATCTGAGTGTCTGATCTGCAGATGCTAATCTCTGGAATTTGTGATAATGTCCCTAATCAGTGTTATATTTCATTTATGTTGTGCTGGGACTTTCTTGGGTTGAGGAAGGGAACTATTACTTAGTGTAATATAATGCCAATAGCGGAGTTGAGGATCCTGATATATATTTATTTAGGTTCATGCTGAGGGACATTGGTACAATTCTAACATAGGCTGAAGATCAACTAAATTCTTGATTCAAAGCTTGTGCCGTTTTTATTTTTTCCTTTTTAATTCAAAATGACCCACAGTTCAAACCCGTTCCTTCAGAGAGACTCTTGGTCATGTCAACAGAACTTTTGGTTAAGAAAGGAAAATAGACATTTGTTCTTAGGGCAAATAGCCACTACAACGAGTTCTGCTAAACAAAACTGCATGCTGGGAAGTACAAAAGAGAATCATTATTAAGGAATCTGTTAAAACCGATATGGGGCCTAACACCCCATGTTGGGACAAGATTTTTCTGTCACTAGAATAACTAAAGAAAGTCTCCTATTCAACAGTACTTGAGAGGTACGGGAGACAAGAATTTAGTCACACTTCACTTGGATTCCTCAGGAATGTCTTTGTTTAGTTTAATACAACTGATTTCAGTTGTGATGAGGCAGAACCCATACCTGAATGGAACAAAAGCAGTCTCAACAGTAACCTGAAACACGATTTACATTTTATGGTTTTTGACCTTATGGCTCCTAGGAGGAATGAATCATGCTTCTGTGAGACATGACCTAACCTCTTCTCTTCTTTGGCTGGAACTGCAGAACATAGGCTTTTCAAGTGTTGTATGTTTGGGTTTTTAAAATTATACACACACACACATATATAAAGCCTATGTACAGTTTTCTTTGACCTTTGTTCTTGGACACTTTCTTTCCATTTACGAGAATCCTGGTGCTGTTGCTTGATGAGAGCTGCTAGTCTGACCTGTGATTTCCAAATGCCAGGTCATAACGGAAGGGCAACATATGAGGCTTGTGGAAATGCATAGAAAACTGCTGAGCAAATTTGCATCAAGTGTCCTCAGACATTTAAGTTCTGGAAACTGTATGTTGGTGAGATAAACACCAGGAATGTGAACAATTATGTTAGGGTTGAAAAGGAGTTTCTGCTGAAAGGAAATTGGGTGAAGAGATGTGCTCACTCTCAAGATGATTAGTTTTAATAGTGATGTATGATAAACTGTAGCTATCTAGTAACTTGTCTATGTAAGACTTGACATACGTAAAGTGCAGCTACAATAAAGGACATCACTGCAGGAATGGAGGGATAGATTAACTGACCAAAATTATGTATATTAATCTTACCTTGAAAGGAATATGAACTAGATGACTTTTTGTAGTCCGAACTATTTTTATGTAAGTCTATGAATTTTCATTATTTTCAGGGCTTTTTATGGGGAAGGATAGAAAAGTGCTTTTACTGAAAACTTATGTTTTTGATTGTGCACATCATGTTAGTTTGGTTGAGGAAACCTAATAATTTCACTGGAGACCAAATCTATTGTCTGTTGTTCCTAGTAATTTATGAAGTTCTGAACATAAATAATGCTAATGAGTTCGCATGGGATATCTGCTAATAAATTCAGTAGTAGAGTGAGTATCACAGCTACAATTACTGAAATAACATGTTGAAAATAACATAATTTGGAAAAGGCAAGATGGACTAATGATACTGTTATCCCGCTCCATGTGATTCAAATTCACTGGTCCTATTATGGTACATTGCTCTTGTCATACCTTGTTAAATATGGAAGATGACTGCTAAGACTCTTGGTTTATTTGTGGGACTCCTTCTAATTCCTGAGTGGATCCCATGTGAAGGTACTTGGGATTTTCCTGCATTCTGTTTTTCACTTTTTTTTTTCAAATCAAGAGGGTAGTTCACTAGAAAGTTGTACAGTGGTGCATGAAATAAGAAGGGAAATTGTTTTGAGAAAATTTGATGTTTCAAAAGTCCGTATAAAATATAGTGCCACTAGGTATGACATTGTCTTTCCAAGCAGCAATTGCTTACACTCAGCACTGTCGCATTCATACCTAAAGGAAGACATGTTCTCTGCACCAAAAGAAAGAGTCTGAAGGGCTTTACAGCTAAGAGAGTGAATCCAGTGTTGAGGATTCAGCCTTGAATAATACAAATAAAATTGCCAGTAGTTTTGCTAGTTGGGGTAAAAAATTGTAAGGCTGCTGAGTCTGTATGATCCAAGGACATAAGCCAATCACTGACTATCTGAAACTATCAAGAGGTTGCATTCCACAGTAGGGAGAATATTTCTGCCAAACTGTCCACTGAAGGGCTTTTATCCTTGCTTTGGAAGCACTTAGTCTTGTTTACTCTCTGAGTTGGGATAGAACTTGTGTTGCTCTCCATTGATCAACTACTGATCTCATCTGCTCTGCCAGCTTCTGTGTGGGAGTCATCCTGGGAAAACAATGACAACTGTGTTTTCAGAGAATGTCAGCTTATATACGTTTTGGCTGTGGGGGCTGAGAAGCACCTTGAGTGATTTATACAAGATTGGACTGAGAGGTGTAAGAATAGCCAGGGCTGGGACGCCCCTAACAAGAAGCAGTTTCTGGATATCCAGTTGCGAGGCAAATGCCAAAAACTCGTGGCAGGGAAATGGGAGGTCCAAGACTCTTAGGTCCTCTGTCTCATGTTTTCCTCCCCTGTTTTAATACTAGTATGGGGTGTAGCAGTAAATCTGACTCTGATTAAGGGGTATTTGTCTAATCACATGCTCCTGGGAGTAGGAAAGAGACAAAATACGAAAAGTTGGGTCTGCTTCCTAATCTCATCATAGCCTGTGTGGGAGAGTAATCAGCTTTAGGTCAAAATCAGCAGCAGAGTACTTTTCCTTCCATGCTGGCTGGGTTCTAGTGGCTGATCATCAAAAGTGCCGAGGCAGGATCACACGTGCACTCCTTTAACCTGTACTCTTGTTTCTCATGGCTTGTGTTGCTTTGCAACTGCTCCCTTTTGGGGGCTGCCCTTGTCCTAGGGGAAGACACATGAAGTCCTCAGCCCCCACCCATCTTCCTGCTTGGCAGAAGGCGTGATCCTGGTCTAAAGCAGAGACCCTTGTCCAGAGATAATTTCAGCTCCCACCCCTTTCATGCATTGCTTATTAAACTCTCCACAGCCCTGTCTGGTCTCTGTGGATTTGCATCTCTATGAAACAGTATGAATTAATATCAGATGAGGACATTTCAGGCTGTATTCTTGGGACTTATGCATGGACAAGACTCTAAAACAAAGAATATTGTGGCAAAGAATAAAATATGTTCTTCCTCTACTTTTTTTTTTTTTTAATGGGTTTGGTGTTTGCCATGTGGTGTTGTTATGTCTGGAATTTTTTCTAGGTTTTGGTTTTTTGCCACTGTAAGAGACAAGGTACTGGTCTGGCTGGGCTTTTATTCTGACACAACATTGACCATCCTCAGTAATGTTCTTAATATTCAAAAATACTAGATTACAAAGAAAAATAGTGTTTGGTTCAGCAGTAACAGTTTCTTTCTGTGGCAATCAATGCTAGACAATTTTTTTTTTTTTTTTTTTTTTTTTTTTTTTTTACAGATACCTAAAATCTCAGAGCAATTTCACTTTGTAACTGTAGAAGATGCTCCCACTTTGGGGGAATAGACAGGAATACATGGGGCCTGATTCCTCTTGTGTTTCTTTGGGCTAGGAAGAAAATTTTGCACGTAAATCTTAGGTAAAGTTTTGACCACTGGAAAGAAATTCTCCATGTTTACTGCTGTCTAGGATTAAATTGTTTTATTTGTATATATGAGGTACACATATAATACATGCACTACTTCCAGGGTCTACATTTGCTTCACTATGTATATATTTATACATATTACAGTCTCTTAAGTAGATGTGTAGAATGTGTGGAAATCTATACTGGAAAAATGCTTATATATATTTCTACAATCACATATATACCTCCTACATATGTGTGTATGTGTAAAATGAATAGTTTATTGTTGCCAAGTATGTAGATTCAAGAACACATTCATAAATACTCTTTTATCATTCCTGCCACAGAACCTATTTCTTGGGGGGAGGAATAATGAAGGAGAAAAAGTTGCTATTCATTGTAAATGGATCACTGAAACAAAGTCTCGTGAAATGTTTTTTTCCCCACTTTTCATTAAACTTCTGCCATTTTAAAATATACATTTTTTTCCCAGAAAAAGGTGTATTTTTCTAAAAGTCCTTTTCCAAACTTCTTAAATGCTACTCTTTCTTATTTCACTCTTCAAAGAGCAGCAGCAATGCTATCCCTCTTTTCAACTTCAAACTGTGCTGCTCTGTTGGTCCAGCACAGCAAGAGTGCTTTGAACCTGAGTTGAGAATCTAACTCCTTTTTTTGGAACCTTGATAAGGACTTTTTGAGAGAGCTGTAATTAGCATTTCCTTTTAACCCCAATGCATCTTTCTTGACTTGTGTAGAAGTAAACCAAACAATAATAAACATATATACATGTGTGGTTCCCTTAGGTTCAGCAGAGATGTCCTTTGTTCATACTTCATGCTTCAGGGTTTTTTGGATCCTCTTAGCTGGACCTTTAGCCAGAGGTTGTGGTATCTATAAAACTTTTCACAGGCTGCTGACTCTGTGTGGGGCAAGTGTGAATTGACTTTGGTTTCCTCTCAGGGGTGACTTTATTCTGCACAGAATAAAAAGATTTGGCGAATGTCAAAGGAAGGAGCCACAAGTCATATTAATCTCGCTTGCTAGACAGCCAGCCCCTTGGTGGCTTTTATTCCTGGTGGCCCACCTTGGCTGCAGCAGTGAGAACTCTGAATGCCAGCAAGACACCATGTGAATCTGAGCAAAGTTGAACTCCACAGTTGCTTCCTGCTCTGTACTTGCACTTTTCCCCAGGTGATTTGACAGTGAGGGCTCAAAGGCTGTAATCTGGAAACGTTCCTAGGTAAGGCCCTAACCGGGGTAAGTGCTGGAGTGGAAAGCAGAGGAAGTGTGCTGCTGCTTTTCCTCTGACTATAAATAGCCAGGTCATCAGTACAACCTTTGGCTGTCTGGCATCAGCATTTCCAGTTGATATGTGGAACACCACTGAGCACCCTAAGACCACTCTTTTTACTCCTTTTGTTCTAGATATGCACCCATGTCACCCCCGTGTGAGATGTGGAACATGTAGTAAGTAAAATCAAAGACTCTGTGTTAGTTTTGTTTATTTGGTGGTTGGGATCTCAGCCCACAGAGAAGCTCTTGTAGTACCTCAGCAGGAGGAGAATGCTGGGGACCACAGCAAGTGGTTGGGGTGGGTTTTTTGTGGGGAAACCACTACTGAGGTGGTTCCACATTTGTGTCCTGTAGGAGACTTAGACCCTGAACCACTGGTACAGCAGAGGGAATGAGCTGCTGGTTTTGGAGGAAGTAAGGGTGATGAAATCAGCCAGTCTAAATGAGACAAGGGGATGTCATGTTATTGCAGTGCCACTACGACTTCTGAAAATCTCTGCGGGAAAGAAAGGTTCTTATGGATGACCTCATTAAGGGAATCTATATAAATAAAAATATCTTAAGAAGCAGAGAATTGTAAAGTTAGCAGCATCTTCATTTTCCTTGAAACTGTATCATTTTATCTGTTCTTCTCCTAGCAATTAAATATCTCCTGGTCTATAAACAGCTTCATATTCATAACACACTTTCTAGGCAGTAACTTGCCCAGATATCCTGTAGTAAGAGAAAACCCTTCAAGTGTGAAGGATTTGCTAATGGAAATTGGTTCGATAAAGTTTCCCTTTCCACCCTTGTCCCCCTCCCCACTGGCACATGCATTGACTAAGCAGGGGCTTGCTTCCTCTCTGTAGTAATGTGAATTTTGAGTTGTTGATAAATAGAAGCAGGTTAACAACTAACATCAAAGGTTTACCAGATTAAAGTCAAAGGAAGATGGGATTTTCAAGGGCTTGAGTAAACAAAAAGGTTGAGATTCTCAATTATCTCTGTAATACAAGACTCAATAGGCTTAAATGAACAGAGGAACAAGCATGCCTGTTCTGCTGACTGCCACACCACCAGATTGCTTACTGTAAGTCAGTTAAAGGCTACATAAGGAATGAAAGATAAGGCAAATAGGTTAGCATGGAGAGTGAGAGATCATTAAGAAAAGGTGGCTGTTGTGTTTGATGTAGTAAGAGGTGGAGGAAAAACTAACTATGGCCTAATGGGCATAGCAAATTCTGAGACATATATGGCAATTTTTACTCAAACTGTTTGAATCCAAAAGGGCATTTGTTCAAAGGACTGCTTGGAAAGGCTCAGGCTGGAAAGAGGGAGCTGTTAAATCAGCTCTGCTCCTCTGAGTATATAGTGGGTTTTTTCTCCCTTCCCTTAATGTCTTAGGATATGTCTTGAGCATGATGAAATTTCACAAGTTTTGCAAGAAGGATAAGATTTGTACCTATTATTATTGCAGAGATTTTTAGTTCTTTCTAAAAAAGCCAAATTTACCTGCTGTGAATATGGTTAGATTGACAATAGGACACATGTACCACCTGCTTCTATGAGATTAAGATGGTTTAAACAAAGCCACACAGAATGTGTCATAGATATTTATGAAGTGCAGAATTTCTAATCTTCTATCCACTGTTGTGCTGTCTCTGAGTAATACAAAGAGGAACCATATGAAATTAGAGATGAAGTAAAAAAAACCCTAAGCACTGAATTTAACTCATCATTACATATTGCTCATACTTGAGTTTAAAACACAAAGGAGAAAAATTGTAATTGCATTTGCAATTATACATGAGGTGAAAAAGGTATAGCTACCTTTAAAAAAACCCCCATCTCCTTCACTTTGAGTTCTGAATTTTTTATCTATTTTTTGAGACTGAGAGGGTGACTAGGAATTATTTTTATTACGAATCCTTCACATTTCTTTTGTTAAGAATACCCAAGGACATCTTTTATTTCTATGTCAATAGAATAAGTGCATGTTGGCTGCTAGCTTAGTGTGCATACTCATACAAATTTTAAAACGTATTTAAAGCCACAAATACATTCAAGGTGTGATGTTCTATTGATACAGAATAGTTACAGGTAAACAAGTGTAAGCATCTAATATTGACTGTGCTTCCACAGACCATAAAGTAGTTATTATGCTCTCTTGATTGTATGCGAGGTCAGTGGAATTCAGTGTGCATTGAATTTTTGCCAAGAAGCAAAAATCTCAAGTTTTTCCACTTCTAAGTGTCTCACATGTTACTAGAGTATTTCACTTACCTGCTTATACTTGTACTCAGTTTGATCTACAACATTGCCCTCGCCCAGTGCCTTAAAATATTAGAGATTTATTTTGGTCATGGTATTGCTGCCTATTTTCCCTGTTTGTTGAATACAATGAGGCAGTCTTATCACTCCTATTTTCACTTAATGTTATCTTCTTCCACTAGTTCTAGTTTTTCTGAAAAGCCTACTTTGAGGAATACAAATTTATAAAAAAATAGCACTCGGTTATAGAGGAAAAAAGGAATTTTTTTTTTTTTTTTTTTTTTTATTAAGGGGCTGGTAAGACAGAGAGGGTAGAATATCCTGAGTTTATATATATAAATATTTAAAGTGGCAGCCTGGTACCATTTAAGTGTATGGGTTTGCATTCTGGATTTTCTTCTAGATTTTATATTAGTTTTGTCCCAGTGATGTAAACAGGGCTCCATAATTATGTCCATGTGAGAGCACAAAACCTCAGAGACAGATGTACACTGTGCAAAATGGAGCATGCAGCTGAATGTAACGAAGCATACCATCTTCTGAGATATTGCATAGAGAGCTAGATTTTGGCCAGATTATACTGTGTGCTGCCGTCCTATTATTATGAAATCAACTTTTCCATAGTTTTGTTTTTGTTTGTAAAGTAATATAATTTTTTTTGTGGTTTTTTATCGTGACAGATTCTGTAGCAGTTTACTATGAGCTGTGTTACATAGGTCTCTGTCTGGTTTTTGAATTCTGGAGGTAATAAAACATTTTATTGTACTTGATTCCCTTTTTTACGTCTTAAGAAAATATGTGATTCTACAATTCATTGATCCCGTAAGAGACTGCAGCATTATTTCCAGTTGGGATGTGGAAATGATCAGTGTTTCACCTAGGTAGCTGTGGGGTTTATGAGAGTTGCAGGATAGTGCTGTATTCTCCTCATAGGAAGTTAGGGGTTGCTATTGAACACCTCATCTTGTCTTTTACCTTTTGCTAGTTTTGCACTGCCCATTACCTTTGTATCAACAAAGGTAAAGTGTGAGGGGTTGTCTACTTTGTCTGCAGTCCAACAACAGAATCTGCTGTAGCAGGCTGTTCTCACCCTTGGCCATTACATCATTGTTGCTATGGTGAATTAGGAAAATGCTGGCTATTAACTGGATGTTGAAGGAGACGTTCTTATCTCAATGAGAGGAGATTTACCCACATGACTCCCCATGATGTGGAGGTACAGACTCTTGTTTCCCATACAGAATGCTCTGTAGTTTGCAGCACTCTTCGAAAGCTGTGGAGAAATGCTGTGTCACTGTCATGCCAACCAAATGGATGATTTTTTTACTTAATGAGAAGAAATAATTCAGAGAACTGCCTCTTTCGCCTGGAAAAGGAGTGAAAAATAGCTCACTCTGTATTTTCATGTTCATTAAGGTTCCATGCAATTACTGATGAGAAATGAACTAAAATTACAAATTAAGCAGGTAAACTGGCTGCAATTTGGTTTCATATGAGCGTACTCCTTTAGGATTGCTATTGCCAAAGCAGTAAAAAAAAGCTAAAACCCCTACCAGCTTTTTTTGACATTTCTCATACCATTCTGGAAAGTGCTAAGAGTTTCTTGTCAGTTATGTGCTAATGATGGCAGCATGCAAGCATTGAGCAAGTGGGAGGACTCTCATAATTTATGGAGAAAAAGCAAACTGTCCACATGTTCCCCTTCATTATGTGGAAGAGCAACTCAGTTATTTCTGTGGCTCTGTTCTTCACCTACTGTTGGTGACAGAGCTCAGGTTATGTAGAGGAGAAGACAATCAAATAGGTGGAGGAGGACCAATGCTATGCCAATTTCTGAGAGAAGGGCCTTGTGAATTCATGAAGTGGTCCAGTATTATTTCAGTGAAGCCCTGCCTACAAGGGGCAAAAAAATTACCAGACCATGGAGCCCAGCTGCAATAAAAATGGGGTTTGTGACTCTCTTGGGAATCTAGGCTAAGCAGAAAGGACAGATTTTTATCCATGAAATTTTGAAGGTGGAAGCTACATTCAGTAGCTCTCCTGTCTCAGAACCTAGCCAGGGCCCCACACTACATTCCTGAGTGCACCTTTCCATGAGGGGATGATCACAGTAATCTTGTCGTTTTGTGAGAGAAGGGATGATTTATCCTGAAAGCAAAATTTTGTCTGTTGCAGTGGTTGTAATGTCTGTTACAACTGCACACCCACTGAGAACAGTGATAAACTGCATTTGATAATAATGACCCGTAACATTTGAAGGGAAGCCACTGAGAAACAATGTTAAAACATAGGAGAAGAGGGTGTCTGTTTCTGCACAAGTCAAGTGTGTAAACGGTGGGCCTTAATTAGCTCTGGCAACATGACTGTTGCACAAGTTAACAGGAGGAGCAAGGAGCATCTGCTTGCCTTGTTCTAACTGACACAACGGATCTATTACATTGCAAAAGAGACGGTGCAGATGCTTTAAGTTACAGAGCAGAGTCTGCCACTCAGACAGATGTCACCCTTCACAAAAAGAGAAACTTCAGACACGGCTTTTCTTATAATTGAAAAGTATTGTCAGCTTGGCAGCTTCTTGTATGTTTAAATGACAGATATTCATACTAGTTTAAAATGAACCCTGCTCAGCAGACATTGGCAATGTTTTGTTATTTCCCACTTTCTCATTTCTAAAAGGATAGTAGATCATTTCTGTTCATTAGACTTGATAGGAATTAGGCATGGAAAATCAATTCCCTCAGCCTCTTTTCATCTTGAGGCTGTCCCAGGTATTCTGTCTTGGAACTCCTTAGTAACATCAGCTGTGGTATGTGAAAACAGTACTGAAAACTGAAAGCAAAGAAAGCAAATTTTATCCTAGAGATGCCAGCATCATCTTTTGCCCATTTCTCTTGCTAACAACATTTTCTTTTTGGTTGTGCCTATCCAGCATGTGGGATCAATCACACTTATCTAAAGGAATGTTAGAGTAGCCTTGAAATACTTTCTCCCACTCTATCTCCACATTTACTTACCTATCACATCATCAGGTAAATTGCTTTTACCATTATGCATGGCTTTATGAATAATGCTTTAGTGCTATGGTCTGCTCAATAAGGAATCAGTGCAAAGCATTATCTTTCCTATATGTATGACTATGAAATACACTTTCTTACAAGTGTAAGAATTTGTTTCAGTTTTGAGTCCCATGCTATCTCAAGAGACAGAGTCCTGCAGCATCCCTGTCTGATGAATGATACTGTGTGGAAAAGCAAAATGAGACAAAGCAGTTTTGTCATATGAAGTTGAATTATTGTGAGTTTCAATTAACAGCATTTTTTCTCTGTCCCAGAATGTGTAGATCTGAAACACATGAAGATGAATTTGAATCCTTGCAGCTTATGAAAAGCTATATTGTTTCACCTACTGTCCAAACATCCAGGAAAAAAAAAAACCCCAAACCGTGATTTGCTGTCTGTTTTGTTACACATAAGCAAACAGAATAACAAAGGGGTGAGGTGGGTCTCAATTACTTCAGGATCATTGTATAAATTTAGTAAAAATATTACATTTAACTGGTGTAATTTAGTTACATCAATGATATTAAAGGCCTTTACTGCAAACTCCAAAGACACTAAAGCCAGATCACTGTCTTCTTGCAAGCCTGTGTGTGTCCAGAAGATATCAAACTTGCAAATATTGATGATGTTATCTTAATAAAGCAGTTACTAGGGTGACTTTTTTAGGGCTCCTCCTCCTTGGGTTCTGGAGAAGGATTCCTTTTTCACTTCATTATGTAGCAAGTTTTGGACTGATTTTCACAGGATGTTGTACCCACATAACAGATTGCCTGAAATACAAAGAAATTGTAGATAAAAAATATGTTTTATTTTGGTTTTAAGAAAAACAGTTCCAGTGAAAAATGTGTGCACTATGGGCAGGTAGTTTTAGAAGCCAGGAAGTGTTTGTCTCTAGTGCATTGCTGCATTAAAGGTGTCATGCTGCTTTTTAAAGGCGTAGCTGCCTTATCACCAATACGTGGAAAGCTGGAGCTGACCGTAGGTAATGCAGCTGGAGTCCAAGAGCAGCAAGCCCTGAAAGAAGATGGGTTAAGGATCCTTAAGCTTGTAGAGATGGCATTAGATTTGAATTTCATGTGGTTCTTTCTAGAAAACCATTTCTGCAATAAAATTGGCAACAGGAAAGGATTTTTTTTATCTCTGAGTGTTTTGCTGAGAACAGGACAAGGAAAGCAATATTGCTACAAATTATGACAGTGTGAATGAGTGTATTGCCAACCTTGAGCTTCAAAAAGCACAAGCCAAGCATCATAAAATCCTGACACTAGTTCAAGTATTTTCAGCTTTTAAAAATTCCCATATGCTCTGTTCTTAATTCTTCCTTTCTACTTAAAGTTTTGACTTCACTGTGGGATCTAAGATTTCAGGAGAGATACCAAGATAAAAAACAAATATTCTTGAGGGAACTGGTAGAGTTGTCTGTAATCAAACAGCAGTGACTGTAGTTAAATAAGTTAAGTTGGTTTTCTTTGACTTGGTTTTAACTATTCTGTTAGTCAAAAGCAAAAATAAGGGAAGATATATTTCAGAATCCTTTTAATTTTAAAAAGTTAAAAAAAAAATCTCAAAACTCTGTAGTATTACAAGGCAAAATGTAGACAGAGAAAGGATTAGGACTGGAAATCCTATTTCCAGCCTCTAGAAGAGAAAAAGTACATTAGTCTGGAAAGAAAGTCTGAGATAACACAGTTTTGATTTTTGACATTTGGAAATCACAGACTCTACTTGGCACCAGTCCTTAATTTCCACCTGCAGAACTCAATCAAAGACAGTAACTGTTTAATTTCTAAGTCTTATTGAACAGTGTTAAGATTGTATTAAACTCCAGGCTTTGGAAACAGATGTGACGGCAAAAATGACCAAAAAAATCCCAAGCAAACAAAAAACCAACCAAGAAAAAAAAAAAGTTCTTAGTATATGAAAGTATCCTGCTGCTTATTTTTAAAATTTAAGTCTTCAAGGAGTTTCTGTTAAAGCCAAGGCAGATTATTTGGAAAAAATATTGGCTAATGATACTGCTTTGTATATATGTTTGTTTCAACTAATTTGGTGTCATCATAGCCTCCTTGTAGTAAATAGCTGTTCTTAAAAATAAGCCCAGATCCAGTGAGATACAGTGGAAAGAAAAGCATTTCCTAGATAAAGATCCTTGCAGTCCAAAGACTGGTATGCAGTCATTCCCAGGTGAAATATAAACTTTCACTGGAAATCTTTTGTGCTACCGTTGTTTATCATACACATTATCTCTGTTTATAAATAATGTAAAGGAGTTCTAGGGCATTCTTCAGCTATAGTAAATGTTATACCTGTGACAGGATGTAGCCTTTAGACTTACACAACTTTTTGAAAATTGTAACATTGTCAGGCCAGCAGGGGAGAAGCTAAAAATCCTGTTTCCAGAAAGGTTCATGAGAGTTTTACTTTTGGCTGTAGAAAAATCAAGATTTTTCTCAAGAATTTCTGAAAAATCTCAATATCCTTCTGCATCCACTCACCCTCAATTAGTTTATAATAGTAAAAATGTATCATAGAATTGTTAAGTTTGGAAAAGGCTTCCAAGGTCATCTAGTCAAACCTTTGACCAAACACCATCATGTCAAGGAAACCACTGAGCTAAGTGCAATTTCCAGCTTTTCTTAACATTTCCAGGGATGACTTCACCACTTCCCTTGGCCTCCTGTTTCAATGCTTAACCAGCCTTCCAGAAAATTCCTGATGTTCAACCCGAACTCGCCCTTTTCGTCATCCTTGGTGACAGTGTTCCCCCCATGTCTAATAAAGGATGGAGGTTTTCTTTGAGTCTCCTTCTGTTGTTAATGTATTTATAAAAACATTTTTAATTATCTTTCACAGCAGTGGCCAAATTGAGCTCTAGCTGAGCTTTCACCTTTCTAATTCCATCTCGACATGACCTAATGACATCCTTGTCTTCTGGAGGTGCCTGTCCTTTTCCAAAGGTCATAAACTCTCTTTTTAAGCCTGAGTTCCAGTGAAAGCTCCCTATTCAGCCAGGCCAGATCTTTTCCCTGCAGGCTCATCGTTTGGCACACAGGGAAGGCCTGTTTCTGCACCCTTTAGATTTCTCTCTTAATGTATCTCCTTCCTCCCCTGTCCCTTCTGAAGAGCTTGTGTCCATCCATTGCACCACTCTAGTCATGTGAGTCATCCCAACAGTTTTCCATGATTAGGACAGTGTAATACTTTTCCTACAGTACCGTGGCTTCCAGCTCCTCCTATTTGCTACCCAAACTGAACACATTTGATATAGAATTTTGTCACTTGACTTTTGTCTGATTTTTGCAGAGAAATAATTTGTAGCTCAAAATATGGAGTGTGTGAAAGGTAGGTTTTGCAGTCATGTGGATTATGTGACTAGTTGCAAGTTACCCTGCAGAATGAAATTTAACTGGAGTCTCCTAATGAGCTCATAGGGAGAGGGATGCAGCCCATATTTTTCAGTATCTAATTATGCTATTAAACTGGTCTTACAAAGGTAGCTGGACAATTTACATCTGGTTTTATGGTCAGTAGATTGGTACTGTTATTTTGTAGGTCTATATCCTCTTATTATCCTATATGGCCTATAGATAGGTATAATACCCATTATTATGACCTTCAACAGCAGCCTGGGCTGCAAGGACTGTACAGTATTAGAATTTAGTATCTTAAGAGGCAGAGAAAGGTAAGTATCAATAAAACCCCAGAACTTCATAAGAGCCGATTTCATTTGGACTCATCAGCTGTTAGGGAGGATCCCACAAGTACCTGCTTTGGAGGCTAAAGGATTTTGGAAGTGTTGGAAGACTTTAAGGCAGCCTTGAAGTTGAGAAAATAAGGAAGCATTCTATAGGCATGGTAGTAGCAAGCAGAAATGAGAGGAAAATTCAAGCCTGCTGCTGAATAGCTTTGGCAAGTTAGGCCAAAAATGGCACAGAAAATGTCCACATGCCTGATGTCTTCTTTTCTTTGGTCTTAACAGCTAAAGTTAGCTGCAAGTTCCTTTGGCGGGAAGCAGTGGCAAAAGAAATGGCAAGCCACTAACAGGAGAGTAGGGTCAAGTTACAAACCTCTTGTGAGACTGGACACATACAAGCTGGTAAAATGTGACAGAATAAATGACTGGAAAAAGCCAGAACTGATTTACCAAGGTAAAACTGTGCTCCATTGTCTTACATTAGGAAACAACTTAGTCATCAAAGGATGGGAGTATTTTGAAGAGTATCTACCATAATTTTAGCAATTTAGCAAGTTTTTACCATTTTAATTTTACAATTTTTATTTTTACCATAAATTTAGCAAGTCACTTGTCATGGTCTCCTACAACACCTTTGTAGACAGCCTGGTGACACATAACACACTTACATAAGTGCCACAAGTTGTGTGGAGAATTGGCTAGGCTGTTGAGCTTAAAGCTGTTGTTGGGTTATGGCTTAAAGTCATATTTGGAACTGGCTACATGTGGAGTTCCTCAGAGATCGGCACTGAGTTTGATACTGTTCAATATCTTTATAAACAATTGGCATTGTTTTACAAAGGCTTGAATACACTTGTGCTAGGCTTGCTGATTATGCAAGACTGGGAAGAGAAGTAGAATGTGAGAAGGAAAAACTACCATACTGAGGCACTGACAGTCTGAAACCTGGCTCAACAAGGTTTTAAAGGAGATGAATGTGAGGATTTGTTCAGGAGAGATTGAAAAATGAGAGAAGGTTTGGTGAATGTGTCACCAAGATGATTAGACTGTTAGAGGTCTTGATGTACAAATGAAGTATGAAGAAATTTGGTTTATTCAAGCTGAGGGACTGAAGGCTTTGTCTGGCATGAATCAGTTTTCCAGTCTCTAAAAGATAGTTATAGATAAACTGGAAGAACTCTCTCACAACTATGCAGAGATAAGATAAAGGTAAACAGGCATGAACAGTGTCAGGGCACCTCCTGATTACAGTAAGACAGAGAGCCATGAGAACCCACGTGTTGACAGAGAAGTGGTAGGATCCTGTTCTCTGGAAATATTAGACCTGATTCACAGACACCTGCATAACCTGATATGAGGCCCTGATTTCAACAGAAGGTTGGATCAGATGAATTTTAACCCCATATGAGAAGTTTCAGCATCACTCAAACCAGATGAGTTGTGCACACTCATATACACAGGTAAAAGCTGAATTGACTCTTAAGATTTTGGGATTACAGTCAAATTAATGCATAATGCAGGTGTATTATTGTACAAGCTAGGCAAGACTAATATTAAGACTTCTGAAAACTGGCTCAGGCCATTTGTAAGCTAGGCTTGTGAAGTTATCTGCTTCATAACAGCCAGCTTAACAGCTACTATTTTCTTATTTTTTATCATTAATGATACTGGGAACTGTAATAAGAAGTAATAAATAATCACTCATATCCAGCACTCTACAGGAAATTGAAGACTGTGGGATTTGATCTTGTTGGATTCCCTTCATGTCATTGTCTGAAAGACCCATGTTGTCATTATTGGAAGAGAAAACACTGGTGAGAGATAAAATCTGTGATGTTGATACTTACTAATGAAATAGGTTTAGCAATCCACTATAGAAAAAACTTCGAGGGACATGAAAGTTGTCTTGTCCCAAAGAGATGGGTGGATCAGTGACTGTCAGAGATGGCTATGAACTAAATGTGTGGTTCCTTTTTTCTGACATTATGACAGCCACAATTTGTTACAGTGACTTTATCTTGTACTTTGGCACTCAGAAACAGGGTACTTGTACTCAGAAACAGTGAAAATAAACCTTATTGCATAGCTGGTTTTGTTTAGGAAGTAAACATTTTATTTTGAGTAGTTTGCAATAATGCATAATCTGTGATGAAAGCAAATGTGGGTGGAAATTGTTTCACTTAGTTTAATATTTCAGTAGCTATGTCACTGGACTGTGGTGGTGGAGTTTTTTGTGTTTTTTTTCTTAAGCCTAGAGTTGAAACATTTATCTCTGCACAAGTCTGCTGAACATATATCTTTGAATATGGTATCAATATGTCCTGACCCAGATGAAAGCTCCTTAAGTCAGTTTTTTGCTCAATCCTGTTTTTGCACATTAGCTGTGAACAGGATTATTCTTTAGTCTGTCATTCAAGCTGTTCAGAGAAAAAAGAACGAAAAAAAGGAGAGGGGAGAGAACAGATTCTGAGTTTTTCTGTCTGACAAGGGACCAGCAGGATGGTGACCCAAACTTGCCACATCACAAAAAATTACAACTGCTTCTGATATGTATTACAGAGCATCCAATTGACATACTAGAAAACAGCAAAAACATGTTTTGGAAAATTTTCCACCTTTAATGAGAACTGAAATACTCTTTGGGGTGTAATTGTAACAATATATTAAAAAACATCATCTAGAGAAACACTAGCACAGAATTGTCCTGTCCTGTTCCTGCCTCCTGGAGCTTGTGTGAAAGGACTTTCTTGAGTCTGCTTGTGATTACCTAGGCTGCCCCACTAAGGGAGAACTCAGTGCTATTGTGTAGCAGTGGATCAATACCTCTGGAAAGTGGAGACAGACTTCTGTTTATCCCTGGGATGCATTTACTGATGCCTCTGGCAGGCCAGATTTCCTGTGATGTCTCAGTTTGCCTTGGTGGTCATCCTGAGATTTGTTTCCTGAGTGGTGAAGGCAGAACTTTGTTGTCTTTAATTTTGGTCTGTATGTGGGGACCAGGACCTGTAGGGAGTGAGAATTAGAGCAAATTGAAGCAATGCCTTTTGTGTTGATGTAATAATAACATGTTCAGAACTACTCTACATCTCAGGCTCTGAGGAAGGATCAGAAATGAACTTTTGGGTACACTCTGTATCTGTTGCACCATGATTCAGCTTGCTACATAGTCAGCATAAGGCAAAAGCCTGTGGCTTAACCTCTTTCCTTTTTAGTGGTTGCAGCTCATTCCCTGTCATGGGAATACTTTCAGACAGTCTCAAAGTCAGGAATGCACCCAAAGGCCACCATTAGGGCACTGAAATGACACCTTTCCAGTGTGGTACAAAGTCACCCTCTCCTGCCTTGCTCTGATGTTAAAGGCATTTCTACTCTGGAACCAGGGTTTGTCAATTTCTGTTCAGAGCTTTAAAACATGGTTGTACTTATCTATATCCTTTTTCCACATATCCAGGCTGAGTACTATTATTCCCGCTGGTGTGGGGACCCCTCAGCTCGCAGGGGCCCGAGGAGGCTGAGCCACCCCAGAAATATCTCCTCAGAGACGACTCCTTGGGGGGTCAAGGCACTCCCTCAGCGGGCAGAGAGCGTCTCAGCAGAAGGGCAGAGCAGCTCCTTTGAGTGATTTCAGCTATTGAGTGATTCCAGCTCTGGCTCTTGCCCTCTGTAAGATCGCGTCTCCTTC
>VZUI01050321.1:0-36619 GCA_013401135.1 Cettia cetti
GCCTAATATGAAGCCAAAGCAAATCTTGCTTCCTTCCCAGCCTGCCTGTTACACACACAGCCCCCAGCAAGCTGAGGGGGCACTGTTATTAAAAATGATATGCTGGAAATCAAATACTTTGTAGGTTCTGCAAGTCCCACCTTCAGTTGCAGAAATCCATGGCTGGTAAAACAACAGTCTCTCATGCAATCCAGGGTCCTGAGTTTCAGATAGAGTGAAGTAACTCCAAGGGATGAATTGGCTTTTTGTCTTGTACCCTCCTCTAGTCAAGTGAAATTTAGATGTGAAACTCTGATATTTTCTTCCTGATAAGAAAGTTGGGGAGATTAGTTTCATTTATTGCCAATCAAACGAGAGCAAGATGAAGTGAAAGAACCAATCTGAATTTCTCCTCTTTCGCTTTTTGTGTGCCTTACTTTTCCCCCTACCCTTCTTTCATATGTTATCCCAGAAATGCTCCCGACTTTGCTGATGGATTGGCCTTGGCCAGCAGTAGGCTCATCTCGAAGTTGACTGGAACTCTCTCCATCAAGCAAAGGGAAGCTTCTGGCAACTTCTCAGTGAAGCCACCCCTGTAGTTCCCCACAAAAAATATAGGCAGAGGATCATCAGCTCTTTTCTTTGCCCGAGGGAAGCCATGAGCTTTGTTCCTGAGAGCAAGAGCCACCACAGAAAAATATCTGCAGGCTTTCTTGTCAGAAAATGCTTGAAGAATAAAAATTAATAATTTTGACATTGTCCTGTTATTTGCTAAATTGATAAGTAATACCAAAGTCATTTCCTCAGTGTTGTAGCTCTTAGTGGATTTCTCATGTCACTTTTCTTTACATGGTTTATGAGTTATATATTGTTGTTATTATTCCAATAAATAATTGTAAGTTAGTATTTTGTTATTTCAATGCATTACTGATATGGAGCCTGGCACCCACGTCACTCTTGTGTTTTTTAGGTATCATTTGGGGCATTTGAGTATAGTTTGGGGGATTTAATAGAGTCATAGCATCAAGCTGTGGAGTAAGTGAAACTTGCAGATTGCTGATATATTAAAATACCTGAGCAGCTTAAGCGCCACCCACCTATTTGCTGGCATGCAGCGGTGCAGGTGACGCCAGCAGGGAGACAGGGATCACCAGGGGAGCTATGGCTCCATCCTCGACAGGCACTCAGGGTTTGCAGGGTGTGTCCAGTGAGTGTTCCTGAGTGCTAATGCTTCTCATGTCTAGAACCAGAACACAATAAAGGGAACAAGGGGGGATCACTGGATATTGGCCATCCAAACACTTTAAAGTCCTTTGCAAACAATTCTTAAGTCTTAAGGAATTGTTTCCTCATTACATAAAATGATAATATAAGCAATTACACCAAGTTTCTCTGAGCACAATGTAATTCAGAGAGATCAGAGCAGGAATCCTTAGTGTTCCAATTCCTTCTCCTTGTTTTTAAAAAACTGAGCTTGCTATTAGCTAGAACTATTTTTCACTCCTATTTTACAGCTAAAAGCTAGTAACAAAATCCAGAAACAGTATATTTTATGGAAGAAAAAGACATGGACAATTGTTACACTTACCACATTTTTAATTGGAAAGCCATTTTGGGTAGTTGTGTGGGGACAAGTATAAGGTGGAGGGATTTACCTACTGGAAGCAGCAATTCATTTCCTTATATTTTTATGACTTTATGTTCATCATATAATATATATAACAAATTTAGGAGGGATTATAGAATATAGGTTTCTTAAGCAAATGAGTTAAACACTCTAAGTTTAAGCATTGTTGCTTAAAACAGGAAATTATAGCAGTTGACTTCAAAAGTGTACAGATGATAGATGTTTTGGCACTAATGTTACAAAGGAGGATGTATGGTAATAGTATATGGAATGGCAATTGCTTACTCTTTTGTAAATGTGAAAGTGTTATTACCAGTGAAAACACCTGGTGAATTCTTCAACTTTAAATGTCTCACAGGACTTTAGTTCTATTTTTTTTTTTAATCTCTGTTAATCCACAGAATCTTGAGTAACTCTATAAAAATAATTAAACAATTCCTGAATGTTAATTTGTAAGTTAGTACACAAATAGAACTGAAACAATGATGTAGTAGGACAAACCAGGACAATGCTGTCACAAAATTCCTGGAGGAAACACTTCTTCAGAAGCACTGATGGAATGAAATTTGCTGACCTCTATCCTGTAATGTAGCTGAGTCCAAAATATTCAGTTTATTTGCTCTCCAAGTCTTGCAAGCATAAACAACCTCTAGAATTTAAAAGCACAAGTGGCAGTCTATGGCACATTGGGCAATATGCAATTAAAGAGTATAAATACAGAGCATGGAAACATACATACGTTTACATAAACAGAGAGAAAGAGAGGAGAAAGATTTTTCACTCAGGCCCAAATTAAACATTGCACAAGTCTTAAAACAAGAGTAAGTATTTATCTATGCCATATAACCTTGGGAAACATATTTTTAACAGACATATTTAAAGGTAACTCTCTGTGATAGTTTTTAAAAGCAGTCACTTATAAGACATTTATAAAAGCAGTCAGTCATTAGAAAACAAGCTGATAAAACTATTTACCTTATGACATGTCATACAGAAATCTGCAATTTTCAAAGGCAATGGGATTTGTTTTGCTATATATTATTTCAATGCTATATTTTAAAGGGCAAAATTGAGAGTCTCTAAGTTTATGGAGTATGGATTGCAAATATGAACCAACAGCAAAAAATTAGAATGAGCTAATGCAGATCACAACTGTGACATCAAAATTTATCACAAAACACAAATTCAGTATAATCTGTTTCATGGAACAATTTAATTTTTATAAAACTGGCCAGTACTGTTGTCCCATATGTCAATGTAAAATTTAAGATTACACAGGTCCAACTTTATGCAGGACATATTGGAGAAGAGAGAGCTCATGTAGTGCTGTAAAAATGAAGTGGAAATGAATTTAGCAACAGCATTCTGGGAAGAGATGTGCAATGAAAAATGGATTACTCAGGGAAAGGTTGCTACAGTAAATGAGACATGAAATGATGAAAGCTCTGCTGAGGGTTTTTAGGTGTTAGAGTGGATAAGAAAGGGGCCCACTATGGCTGAGTATTTCTAGCATTTTTACTTCACTTTATATTTCATTGCAAATGCTTGGCAGAATCATTACCAAGCTTATCTTTTGGACGGGACATCTAAGTGAAGCTGCACTGTTTTTTAACATTTCCCAGAGAGCTACTAAGAGGATGGAGTATGTATTTTTCACATCAATTTTCATCTGAATTAAATACCAAATATATATTATTTTGCTGTCTGCCTTTTCTCACCCTTTTTGTGATGCTCTAATAGATGTCCTTTCACAAAAATAGAAATAATGTTATTTGGTTGTTAAATATTACTCGACTGTTAAGTGCATCTCACAGCATGAACATGAAGCAGATAGTATACAGCACTCTTAAACTGTTATTATGAATATTTCAAATCAAAAAAGAAATGCTTTACAATGAAATTACCCTTTGGAACAGAAATTCCACAGAATATGCTTGATTCAAAATTCTGCACTTTCTGTTCTGTGTCACTTTTGGGTTCTTTATTATGAATATTTTCACTGATTTTAAATATGAATTTTCTTCTCAGTTATACAGCATGAAAAAATAAGTGATTTTGAGTTACAGTCCTAGTTTGTATCAAAAAATATTAACTCCTTTGGGTCTAAGAATATACTTCTCTATGCTTTTTCTAAGAGATATTTAACAGGCTGGTACCTTGTTTCAAAGTGAATTTCTTTCCACCAACCAGATCATACAGCTTTTGCTGACTGTTTTTTTAATTAAGCTTAATAAAAGTGGCATCTCATGTATGAAACACCTATCAAGGGCTAACATAAAAAAAATGGAAGAGTTTAGGGCTTTCAAGGGAAATGTGTTTTGAGAACAAAAATAATAGTTTATTATAACATCTTTTGCTGGCCACTTATGACTATTTAGACTATGCTGGTACTCTCAAGATATTGATAATCTAAGACATTAATAATACGTTAGTAAATAAAAAAATAAAACCTTGATTTCTACTAAAAATGCCATGACACTTGTCAAAGATAATTATTTAGCAATTTGTAATACGTGGTTATGAGCTGTACTCCAGCACTTTCAGTGGTTTGAGAAGCTTACAGTTATTTCAGTGGTCTATTATAGATTCGTAAGTCCTTAATTCGTAAGTCATTTAGTATATGAGAGATGGAATCTTCTAAGGGGAAAAATTGCTTTGCATTGATTCACAGTATTTTAGTAGTATCTACATACTTCTAAATGTTTTTTATTCTGTGAGAACACAAGCTGGAGCAGAGCACTGCATGCACTACAGCAATACCACACAAACAATGGTACCTTATGATATTTGAAATAATTTGGCAATCCAATTTAATAGATCTACACTAAGTATATACTCTATCCATAACTCTTTGTCCACATAAATGCTAACAGTATTAACTATTTCATGCTTATGGAAAGACAGAAAGAAGAATATCTTTGGCAAAACATTCACTTTGTCAGTGACCAGTCTTTTTCATCATGGACCTGCATGTTTTCTCTCCAATACTTTAGATCTCTGTTTATTAAATGATGATTTACCATTTACAGTTTCTAGGTTATTCTGAGCTTTGAATTTTCAAGTATGGGACAGAGCTGGCAGCACATTTGTACTCTGGTATTTCACTTTACTGTGCTTACCAACAGCAGTTCAGCATTGATGCCATGATCGTTAATGTCAAGCACTTTTGTGAAGTTCTGGATTTCTTTACCTATTCATTTCAGACAATGTTAAAGTTTATCACCATATAAAAAATTTTGGTGTAATTTTTAAATTATCTTATCATGGACATAAAAGGCTGCATGGTCAATAAAGGCAACAGATTGGAATGGAGATTGATGGACATTTTTAGCTAATTCTGCAATTTAATGTAAACAGCATCTTTCAAAACTAAAGAAAAAGCATTTGTTTGTTTGTTTGTTTGTTTGTTTGTTTGTTTGTTTGTTTGTTTGTTTTAACTGGGGGACAAGGGACATGACCCTAATAAGAAAATCCTTCCTCATGAATTTCAGAGGTGTTTTAGCATGTAAACTCCAGAAGAACTTTAAGCTTTTGGGATAGTAATGCAGTTCTGCTTTCCTGCTATGCAATGCTTCAGAGAAACAGGCTTTTTTTCAAAGGCAGAAAAGGTACAGATCGTTTCTTCCCACTTTTTATATGCTTCAAGTGATTCTTGTATCAACCACTGAACAAACTAACTTTTGGTAACTTAGCATTTTAAAGATTTTAATTAAAACACCATGGCAAATAACATATCAGGGTCACAATAATACAACTAATCAGGCCCCTGTGTTCTGTTTCTTTCCAGCAACTAAATTTAGTGATATACCTGTGTCCTTTGCAATCTCCCATGCCCATTTTCTGAAACAAATATGTCCTAATAAATAATCAGTACAAAATTGAATCAATGTTGAAATCCTTTCCTCTAGACATCTGCGATGCTTTAAAGAAACAATACTTCTTGTTGTAAAAGCATACACTGACCTACTGTTAATGAAAGGAGAGAGCAATTACTGCATTTTTAACGTTAAATAGACTCCTTTTCTAATTGACTTTAAATCTGAGCAGGCGCAAGTTTAACAAGCAATGTTTCTTCTTCAGAGACAGCCTAATCTGCTGAAGTCTGTCATTTTTCATATCCATAATTTGCCCCTTCTAAAAAGTAGCCTCTGAAATTAATGAGTAGGTAGTTTTTTTCTACCAAAATGCTTTGTCTTTTAAGGAACTGATTTACAACCTGTTATGTATGTCAAAAGGCAAATTCAGAGGGACAAGTTATTTATTTTTTAAAAAGTAAGTTTCTTATATAAGCCCTTGTGCAATAAATTCTTCCCATTTCAAACTATGGTGAGTTTACAGCTGTGTGCATGAAGAGCTATCAGAAACTCCCAAAGCTATTTTCTGTGTCCATTCCCACTGCTTGCTCAGTGCCTGCACACCTTTAGAGTATGCAAAAAAGGTACAACTGATTTTTCAAAAGTCAATTGTTAAAAAAATGTGTGTCAGGGGTTGGATGCTGGCCAAATGCCAGTGCCCCCCAAAAAAGCATTCACTCATCCTCCTCTGCTGTAGTTAGCCAGAGGAGGGGAAAGAAAGCACTTTAATGGGATTCATGAGTTGAGGTAAGGATTTGGAAGAAACACTTTAAGGGCAAAAAAGGCTTAAAATTTAAAAGGTATAAAGAAACATTTATAAATAGAATTAAAATAAGATAATGAACTAAAATAAACCTTTATAACACCATTCCCAGCCCTTCTTTCTTTCCCACCCATAGCACAGGGAGACCAAACATGGGATTTTTAGTCAGTTTGTTACTTCTAAAGATCTTTCTTTAGTTTGCTTAGGGAGAGGAGTTTCCTTTTCTATGCCATGGGGTCTTCCCCATGGGAGGCAGTTCTCTGTGAACTTTTTCAACATGGTTCTGATTTTCATGAGTAGCAGTCCTGCCCAAAAACTGGCTGAAATGCGAGTCCCTCCCATGGGCAAAACCAATCTTCCTATAACTCTTCTTTTTCGTGGGTCATTTAGTTCATGGGGTTTTAAGGATGAGCTGTTCTAATATAAAAGCAAGGGCCTGCCTTTTTCTGTCTCTGGAAGCAAGAATTCTCTCTCTGTCGCTGTTCAAGCCTCTCAGCAGATCACAGCTTCTCAGCATCCACACATTCCAGCATGAGCACCTTTTCCACATGGGTTGCAGGTGGATTCTGCATCCTCCCATGCACTTCATGAATTATAGGGAAAGCTTGTTGTATGATAGTCCTCACCATGGCTAGCAGAAGAATCTCAGCCCTGATGCTTGAAGTACCTCTTCCTTCCCCTTCCTCCTTTGCACTGACCTCACTGTCAGCATATCATTCACCTCTTCCTTTTCTCTGACTCAGGAGAGAATCAGTGTTCGCAGCTTCCTTTGTTCTCAAGTTCTATCAAGTGAAACAGCTTTTTTAGAGCTTTGCAGCACTGAAAGGTTGATCTTGTCCAGGCTCCTCACCAAGGAATCGCTCGTCAGGCTTCTCGCTGCTGGTCACGAAATCTTCACAGACACAGCGCAAGCTGCGCCGGCCGCTGGCTCCACTCCTCATGTGGAGCACTGAAAAAAAAAAAGACAAAAGCTGCCACCATTTCTGTACTTTGATTTGCAGTGTGGCAGGTTAGAAGTGGCCAGGCAGGCAAAGCCTATTGCTGGCAGTGTCAGGACAGTGGCACAGCTTCTGGCCCTGGCTGCTCTCGGTCTCAGCTGGCAGCCACTCCCGGCACAGCTGCACGCTGCCTGCGGTGCCACCAGACAAGGGACCAGTGGGCTCCACTGAGAAGGGGCCTGGCCAGCCCCTTCTGGCCAGGGAGCTCTCAGGAAGAAAGAGAGCTTCCTTTGGTTTTGTCTTTCTTAAATACATCATCACAGAGGTTTTTCCAGCTTTTCTACTTGGCTTAGAGGCAGCCAACGATTGGTTTTGCCAGGCATGGAGGAAGCTTTTAGCAGCTCCTCGTGGAAAAAAATCACTTCTGTGGCTGGCTGTTTCCTTCCTCACCAAAAATCAGTTTATGCAAAACCAACACAATGTGCTTTCCCAAACTCCACAGAAAACTCTCATGAGAGCACCAACTACTGAAAAGGAGAACACAATGTCCATATTATATACATGCCATCAGCTGATCTTGTTCACAAAAAGAAGACTGTAGAGATTGGTGGAGATTTTTGAAAGCTGTAGTTCTTATGACTTGTCTTATAAAATAGACTTGCCATGTAATAGAATAGATACCTTCCACCTCAGGTCTTGTACCTGTGTGATAAGACACTGCTTCTGGTTCTGTCATGGCCCTATGAAAAATTACGAGCAATAAAGTTTGAGCAGAGAAAAACAAGAAAATACTGTTAAAAAACATAATTCTACCCAAACTGGGATATCTGGTTACCTAACTTCTCATTTTCTCTTATCTCTGCTCCTTCCACTTGCTATAATTTCTGGAAATGACTCCTTTCACTAAACCAAAATCTGCCAAATTTTTCCTCAACACTATATCTTTTCTATTTCATGTTTAAATTGTTTATATGTGTATCCTCCTGTCAGCTTCACTTTATGCTGCTATTGCAGCCTTCAGAATAACGATACCGCAGTTTGTCTTTCCATCAGTGTGATAATCTTCAATATGAATTTCACCAGTAGATCCTTAGATTTAATAATTTTATGTTTTTATATCCATGACTTAGCTTCAAACTATATGTGACTGTCTCAAATTTCCCTTTTTGTCTAAAGCTGTTGTGGCATGCATGCACAGTTGTGCACTGTCATATTGCCTCTGAATAGAGATCTGAGTCAGCTCCAACATGAGGCCACTTTTCCAACATTGTTGCTCAGTTAGGAAGAGATATTAAAGGAGGTTTCTGGATGCTGAGAAGCTTGGTACTCTACTGCTTTGTGTGGAGCCATTCAGTTGCTCATCATCTTTCCCTCTGTAACTCCTTGTGGACTGCACTCACTGGAAGAGCTGGCCTTCTGTGTATCATACCAGAGTTCTCCTTCATTACAGGCTACTTTTGCTTTTGATGGGGTAGTGAGAGCAGCAGAGGCACAGATTCCTGCCTGATGACAGCTGCCTGTGTCCTGACACAGCTAATCGAGACTCTCTGTGCCAGGCTCTGTGAGACTTCTTGTCCACTAATGGTCACATTCAGGGAAAACAGAAATGGACAGACACCAGGCCATCTCAAGCCAAAAACTTGCAATTGTTGTGCTTTGTGTGGAGAAACTACTCGCACCTGTGCAACAGAATCAGGAGAATCCAATTAGGAAGAATCCACTCTGAGCTATTTTATGCAAAATCCTTTATTTGTTCTACAAAATTGTATATTGTTGAATTGATACCAAAACACCTTTTGTTTTTCATCTTTTATCTTATTTTAATTTGTTCAGTAGCCCTGACATTTGAAGATGATATTTTTGAATTATTTTTCAGACCCCAGAATTGCAATTCAATTGCTTTCCAATTGGTATTTAATAACTTAATAATTACAACTTACTGATCACTCAATGAAGAAAATAAAAGTGATTAAAAGCAATGCAAAACAAAATAACCAAAAAGCACACAACTATTTATGTTCGACTACAAAAGCACAGTTTTAAAATGGCAAGGGTGAGAGACACACTGAAAAGTTATTTGCCAGGATCGTTTGGCTGGAAGGGATCATAGTGCAAGTTGTGCCACTTGCACAACTAGGCAATTCCCACTGATGGTTACCTGTGTACTTCTTATTGAGGGGTGCAGATATGAGGAGAGGCTGGGAGGTATAAGACAAGGGCCACAGAAGACAAGCATCTGCACTATAATACAGAAAAAGAAAATATAGTGGTAGGAGAGACTGAGATCTCACTGGCTGAAACAGCTCTTTTATCATTTTCCTTAGCTTCTGCTCTCCCTCCCACTCTCAAGTCGGTAAAGGGAACATATGCAAGCAGACTGCCAGTGCTGCTTGGCTGCACTCCAAAGTTGCTTGGAATGCTCTCCTCACTCCCAAACAGCATGTGTTTGCTTTGTCACATCTTCCCTCACGACTGCAGCTTACTATTCACTGCTCCCATGCACTGGCTTTCATGATAAATTAGCCATCCTTGTAAAGGTAGCATTTGTGGCAGTGTGTGGCTGCATCTACACTTGTCATCTCTCTTTAGACAGGAGGGGAAAATTACTACTGTTCTAGGCAAATAAATAAGTCTTCTTCCAGCAGGAGAAACTTTTGTTACATGATTACATCCTGCTGTTTTGGCCAGGGCCAGTGATTGGCAGGCTCTTACCTTTACTGTCTGTGGGATGGGAAACAGGCAGACAAGTTCAGTCATGGGAGGAATGAAGACACCTTGTTAGTGACAGTTATAATGTGCCTGCACATTCCTAAAATACAGGCAATCCCTGTCATGGGAGAAGGGCTCTGCTCCTTACATGAAGACAAGAAACTGGTCCACAGGGAAAAAAATAGAGGGAAGGATGTTTTGGGGATGATTTACTTTTTGTCCCAGACTCGATGGACCACAATAGAACTAAAGGGAAAAAGAGCAGCAGCATCTAATGGCTCCACTGAGAACAGCTTTTACTTTTCATACATCTTTGTTTCAAATAAAGAGCAATATCATTCTAAGTCAGCAAAAGTGATTCTTTATTGAAGCCAAGACTGGCATGAGTTTGTCAACACACAGCATGCCCTTACAGCACCTGGACATCAGTGAAATCGGTTACCTCAAAACCCAAATATAAAAAGTTAGTTCTCTACTGTAAATTTAAGTTCAATACTGATCCTCCTGAGGGGCATGAGGAACACTTGATTCATGTCTGGATTCATATGTTCTTACCTCATTGTGGGTCTGGGGTGGTGTACAGGGTAACAACAACAACAGCAAGAGTGGTGTAGAGCATGTGCATGCAGGGCATGAGAACACTGGCAGTTCTAGGCTGGCTTATGGTAAAATGACCACAGTCTGGCTGTGCAACACTTACCTCTTCCCTTCTGCAAATCAGCTATCGCCCTGGAAATCCTTCTTCCTCCCAAAGACATGAGCTCTTTACAGAAGAATTCCAAATATCCTGTTACAACTCTGGAACACAGTAAGAAAAGCTTCAGAAAGGAGTCAGGGTTCTCATAAGAAGGGCAAGGTGCTCACCAGCTTGTGAGCATTCATTGTTGTCCTTGTTAGGTGACTCCAGGGGCTTGACGTAGTCACGCACTGCCTCCTGTAAGTTGGCTAAGCTGGTTCTGCTCAGAAAAGAGAGCTAGTGTAGCTTCTGACAGTAGAACTGGCAAAGCTGCCCTGCTCCCAGAAAAGGACTAATGCTACAACTTCAGATTGTTAAAACAAGCTTATATCAGCTCAACAGTCTGTATGCTGGAAACAGAGATTTTGATACAGTGACCAGCACAGTGAAACTGTAATTATTATCTTGTGGAATCAGGGCTTCATTGATTATAAGAACCAGAGGTGAAATGGAAGTCTGCATGTATAGCTCTGCATGCTACTATGATTTCTGACCTTTCTCCTATTTTTCCCATGCATTTTTGTTTTAAATTGATATAAAAGATTTTGAAAAATAATACAGCTCATGATCTTCAAGTATTACACTGAAATGCCTGTTTATCACACTTGTGTTCCGTCCCCTAAAATTAAAATCTTTCCAAAATTTTGCAAGAGAATGTCTTTGCTGTAAAGCCTAGAAAAAATATCTTGCTACTTCAAATTATTCCTGGAGCTACTATCGAATAACTCTTCAGTTAAAGTTTTACCTGACAGCCTAGGTGTCTTCTGCCTAAATTTTTGCAAGATTTTACAACTGGTATCTGCATATGATCTAATTTGAAATTGTAACATTTACTTATGCTACCAGAGACCTACTCCTCATTTCTACCGTGTGAGTGTCTAGCAGTCATCCCGTCTTCCATGCCAGTAATTCTGCCCAACTTCTGCAGTCTTAGCTATGTGCTCATGTGGCACATGGGTATTCATCATCCCCACTTTCTTCTAACCATCATGCTTGAATTTGATGCTGGAAAGATGACTCTACTTTATGAGAGGAAACATTCTTTACAAGAATTAAGGTTAAAGAGTCAAAGGTCTTTGTTATGGCTTGGTTTTATTATTTGAAGGTCTATTCTCTGTAAAACTGTGATATATTTCATTGGAGCAGAGTACTGATGAAGATGGACCACTTGATTGGTCTACTTAGCACTTGAACATTTTAGACTGAAAAAACCTGATGGATTTTCTTGTAGGATGATCTGAACACCCCTCATCACCATCGGAGTTTGGCATAAACATTGCAAATCCCGCAGGTCATAGAAAATGGAGAGAAAGAATAATATGAAGTCAGTTCCTTACACAACACTTTGTAAACACAAGCATCCAAGTATTGCATTCACAGAAGCAGCTTGAACTCCTCTTTCTGAGGAAAAAGTCAATTCAGATTAAGATGGTTTTGTTTGCTAAGAAAGCCTCTGGTTCAGAGTTATTGAAAAGCACTGAATTAAACCAGTTCCAGAAAGCTGGAGAATTTTCAGTTAAGAAAGACATTTTTATCTAAAGTAGTCCACCCATTCTCTACTAAGAGATATTTTCCAATAAACTTGCTAGCATTTTATAAATCAGAATGATGGATTTATGAGCAATTTCTTGTAACAGAATTAGAAACAGTTAACTGCAAGTAGATTATTCTAAAAAAAAATAGTTAAATTCTACCATTTGGAAAGTACAGTCTCAAGAGGGGTTTTTTGAGGGTGGGCATCCTTGGCTAATCATCTCTTTTTTACTAACTCAAATGTTGCAAACTGTTTATAGTTGATTTGAAACCAAGAGAGCATCATCCCCCATGAGAACCTTTTGTTCTCAAGCTTTTTTACTTGTGGGAGATGAGGAAAATGACAATGTCAACCCTCAGCATCAAATAATGACTAGTTATTTACTCATGTGGTAAGTAAGCTACTCAATCAGCTGGATAGATAAATTATTTTTCATTTTCAATTAGCTTTTCATCAGTTGGTACATCCCAAAGTTAACACCTATGGTAGCACTTATAGTAGAATTTGGTAGCACCTACATGCTACCTTTTAATCATAGAATCATAGAACCCTCTCATTTGGAAGAGACCCACAAGGATCATCAAAGTCCAACTTTTGGCCCTATGCAGGACACTGCAAGAGTCACACCATGTGGCTGAGAGCATTGTCCACATGCTTCTTGAACTCTGTCAGGCTGTCCCACTTCCCTGGGGGGGGTGTTCCAGTGCCTAACCACTCCCTGTGTGAAGAACCTTCTCCTAATACCCAACAGAAACATGCCCCTTCACGCTGTTACGTGAATCCTGTCACTGGTCACAATAAAGAAGGATCAGTGTCTGCCCCTCTGCTTCTCCTCAGGAGGAAGCTGCAGACTGCAGTGAGGTCTGCCCTCAGTCTCCTCCAGGCTGAACAGACCAAGTGACATCAGCCTCTCCTTGTACAGCTTTCCTTCCAGACCCTTCACCATTTTCATTGCCCTCCTTTGGACACTCCCCAATAGTTTTATATCTCTCTTATACTGTGGCACCCAGAACTGTCCCCAGCTCTCAAGGTGAGGCTGCCCCAGAGCAGAGCAGGACAATCCCCTCCCTTGCCCAGCTGATGCTGTCCCTGATGTCCCTCCTGCTGCCAGGGCACTGCTGGCTCATGTTCAGCTTGCCACACACCAGGCCCCCAGGTCCCTTTTCACAGTGCTGCTCTCCAGTCTCTCATTCCTCAGTCTGTACATCCAGGGCTGCCCCAACCCAGTGCAGAATCCAGCACCTGCCCTTCTTTAAATGGCTGGTGATTTATTCATCTCTTTAATTTGTCAAGATCTCTCTCTAGAGCCTTTCTGCCCTCTAAGGAATCAACAGCTCCTCCCAGTTTAATGTTGCCAGAAAACATAATCTTCCTTCGAATCCTTTGTCCAGGTGAACTAGTTTGTTAAAGAGAATAGAGCCCTGCTGAAACCCACCAGTTGACTGGATGCCAGCCTAATGTTTTTGTAAAATACACACTATTTTTTCCAAAGAAAACAACCCATTGCAGTTTCATAATTGCCTTGAAAGGCATACAAGAGGAGAGATTATTCCTCTGTAACTGTGCATAAATTATTATCAGAAAATGTCACAATGTCAGAGGTGTGATTTGAAGCACCAGCAACCATACAGGGAAATATATTCTTTTCAGCCAGACTTTTATTCATTCATGCATGCATGCATTCATGCAAGTTTAGCTCAAAGAGAGACAAATGAACAGTTGTCAGTGCACAGAGCATTTGGACTATCAACATATATTGAGCCATGACAATATATAGCCATGGCTGAATATTGGAAAACATGACTTGGTGTGCTGTCACCGTAACTTAGTTATATGTATGACTGGGACTAATACTGTAACATACTTTTGTTGATTGTGCAACAGCTGCCCTTCAATTTTTTAAAAAGTATTCTACACTTCACAGCAACCAAGAAGTTGAAGGTTTTTTGCTTTGAAGCTATGCTTTTATGATTTGTGCCATTTCCATACCATTTTATGTCTGACAGTACTTCACAAAAATTGAGAAACTTCTGCATAAATCAGAGCAGATCTTGAAGCAATATTGCTTTTTCTACAGATCCATGCAAAATCATTTCTCATGCACATATGGAATTCTTCCTGACCTGATGACAGAACAGCCCAATTATAATGACTGTCAGCGTAAATATCAGAGCTATTGTACGTGTAGAGCTATTAAAAGTCATAGAAGTGCTAACACTACTATGTGGGGAAAAGAAATCACATGATTTTATAGCAAAAAAGAACAGCTTTACTGTCATAACAATTTCATTTTGTCTGACCTGTCTCAAACCTGCTTTTTATTTTTTTGGATTTAAATGAAAGTTCAAATAATTTCTTTAGAAAGCACATAAATAAATTCAGGATTTGCTGGTTTTGAAAGTGTTGCATCAATGTAGACTGTTTTGGTAGCACTGAATTTCACATTTCAACCATAGCTCTGAACCAAAGGTGCCCCTTTGCATTTATTTGCATCTTTTGGACCAGGTTGTTCAAACTGCACTGTCGGCATTTCTGAGGAAGTAAAGAGTGTTTTGAACTGTTGGAAATGTTTGAATACTTCCAAGAGGCCTTTTTAATGCTTCCTCCCACGGAAGCCGGATTTTGTGATCGTGGTTCAACGCCGCCCCTTACCTACCGTCTTTGTAGAACCTTTGTACAAGTCACCTGAGCGGCCACAAGCTGGGTAAACTATCTGCCATGCCAACAGGAGGCGGGAGCGAGAAAGTAAATTCGTGTTTTACCAAGCAAGGGTTTCTGGCTAACTTCGCACGCCCACTTAACTCCCCGGAGCAGCCCGGCCGCCCCCGGGGGAGCGGAGCGCAGCGCCGCGGAGGCCGCACGGGCTCGCTGGGGCCGAGACACACCCGGAGGGGCCGGGCCGCCCCTGCCCTCCCACCGACCCCGCTGCCCCGCCGGGGAGCCCCGGGCCTCCCTTCCTCCGGCTCCCAGCCAGCGATATCCACCGAAGGCGAGGGCACAGCCCCAGTTCCCCACAGGAGCAGCTGAGAACACTAGGACGACCCCTAAGAGCAAGCGCTCCCATCAACAGCTTATGCCCAGCCCTCAGCATGCTCGGGAATAGACTCTTCTCCCACTCGTCCCTCCTCTCGCCCTGCCCACGCCCCGGGAGCGGCCCGACCCAGACAGGAGCGGGGCTCCCGCCCGCCCCGGGAGCAGCCGCTCCGCCTCCATCCCTTTCTCCCTCCCAGCGCCATCCCACCCGTAGCTTCACTTCCGGGGCGGCCATTTTGGGCGGTCCGTGGCTGGTCGGTGCGGCGGGGCGGGCTCGGCCCGGGCCGCGGGGCTGTGACAGCGGCTGTGACAGGGGCTGTGGCAGCGGCTGTGACAGGGGCTGTGACAGGGGCTGTGGCAGCGCCAGGGCGGGATACCTGCGCCGGGCACCGTCAGGGCAGAGCCGCTGGGGCAGAGCCGCCGCCCGGGGACCGCAGCGCCCGCCTGCCCCCGCCATGTCGGACTTCGACAGCAACCCCTTCGCCGACCCGGACCTCAACAACCCCTTCAAGGTGAGGGGGCCGTGAGGTTTCCTCGGTGTCGGTCTGCGCCGGGCCTCGGGCTTCCCGCGAGAGGAAGCAAGCAAGGAAGGAAGGAAAGGGGGAAGGGAAGAAGGAAGGAAGGTGGGAAGGGCCCCGTGGGAGCTGCGGGCCGGGGTCTCTGCCCTCAGAGGGATACGGAGGCCCGGAGTGGGGGTGGGGGCAGGCTGCGGAGGACAGGCAGCGTTTCACAACTTCAGGAGTCCGTGTTTCCTTCTGTAGCTAAAATAACACAAGTCGTATTTTAGATGCGTTATTTTGATGGGGGAAAAAAAGAAAAGTTTGAGTTTTTTTTTTTTTTCATTTTCACCCTAGCTTTGTGTTAGGGGTAACACTGCTGCAGTCTTTTTTTCTTTCGTCTGGTTGAGCCAAATAGTTTAACTTAATGAATTAGTGAATTTACCCTCTTCTCCAGCCTCCTCCCACCGCCTTAAAGCTTACTGGTTCCCTTACTTTATGTCTGAAGTAATCAGGGTACCAGTGGCTGGGCATGAGTTCTGTGCTGCATCTCAAACTGCTTTGTTGTAATGTACTAGAAAGCTTTTAGGTTTTGCATTGTTGACTTATCATATAGCTGTGAATTCTTTCTTCACTCACTGGCTTCAGCTGTCAAACTGACCACCCTGGATGATTCCCCTCCTGTTTTTTGTCTTTGTTGTTTGAATTTGAAGCTACCTACTTTGATAATATTACTGAACTTCTTGCAGGCAGTTTAAATCACAGAGATAGTATATGGCAGCGAGTTTATAATATTAGCTGGAATAATTAAGCTTTTTAAAAATTGAACTGTCACATTTCAAGCCAAGCATACTTCTGTCTGCGTAGATGCTGGAAGCATAATGTTCCTAGCATTTGTTCATTAGAGTCTGAATCATTAGTTTCGTTTTTGAGTCATAAAATATAGGCAATAGTATTCATTAGGCTAGAATTCCTTAGGCCAAGATCGGTTTTCACTTGTTGTTTGCAGTGCAGTTACCTTCCAGGTGGACACAAGTCCTGGTGTTGAGTCTGCTGCCAACAACAGTTTGGGCTGGTAGCAATGTCAGTAAGCACTGTTCTTCTTGGCACCAAGCACTGAAAAGGTGTCGTTCTAGGATGTGTCTTCAGCAACAGACATACATGATGCCTTTCCTCCTACTTCCTTCCTTCTTGTAGTTAATGCAATAACATCTAGCAAAATCCAGGGCAGTAAGGGGTGTTAGACACAAAATAGCTGCCTCTGCAGTGCTCATCGGGCCGTTTAACTGGTCCTGTGTGGTGTTGTGAGACCTAAATTAGGCACACACCTGAATTATACCTCCAGTTTGAAGATACTGCTTAGAGTGCAAAAGCTTATTCCAGTTTCTCTTTTGGGAAAGACTTCTGTTGTAACCTTGGGCAGAATCCATGCTCTGCTTCTCATCTGCAATGCATCATGATAAAAGGACTTTTTAACAGCGTCTCTGTAACTTGAAGCTCCCTGTTTGGATTTCTTTATTTGCAGAAGGTGGTTCAGGAAAGCTGTGGACTTTTCCTTTCCCAGAGGCTTTTTTCTCTTCCTTCAGTCTTTGCTGGCTTCCATCACGTTCTACTGCCAATAAAAAGTAATCTTGCATACCTTTACTTACCTGTGCATTTAACTCTAAGGGGCAAAAGCCTTCATATAAAAGCTAAAGCTTGATGGCCATCTTGTTGGCAGAACAGCTTTGAAATTAGTGGGTGGTAATGCTTGTACGTATTTGAGTTTCGTCTGTGTGTTTTAAAATACTTTATACACAGAACCAGTATTTCCAGATGGACCCTGACAGCCTAAGTCATGTTGTCTAAACACTCTATCCTTATGTGCTCATATTTTTGTCTGTGCTTGGTATTTTTATGTAAGATGTGATTAGTTGTTTTCCTTGTTTTTGAAGCTGCTTCCTGTGCTAATGTAAAATCACAATGTAGTATGGCAGAGAAGGGCTGGGAAGAAATCAGGTGGAAGAGTTGTTGCCAAGGTCTAAAGATAGGTCCTTTTTTTTCTTAAACATTTTGGTTTTACTAGCTGTCTGTGATCTACATGGGAGGTTTCCTGTGACTGTTCTTATGCCTTTTAATAAAAAGATTAGAGCAGATGTTGAATCAAATAGAAGTGTTCTCTGGAAAGATAAAGGTAAAATGTAAACATCTAGTGTTCAGTATTTTGGGTAGTTAATACTTTTGGAAGTCTAAAAATAAATTACCTGCTGGAAAAACTGAAATTAGCTTACCTGTCTTGATCATGAAGTGCTGTGGATTTTGAGACAGATGGCTACCTAACCTTTGCATTTTTTTATTCTTTGTTGCTTTAAAAAAGCTACAAACTGGAACTGAATCCAAACATGCTTTTGAAGTCATATTTTTCTCTCTAAATAAATTCCTCTGAATGCTATATCAACAAAGCCAAAAGATGGGTTTTTTTGAAAGACAGAGGGTACTGAAACAAACAGATGAGTGACATGCTAACATTTACAAACTTTTGATAACACTAAAGTTGTGCAGAAGAAAACGCATTCATGTGCCATACAAATGAAGATGTGAGAATCCTGAAGAAGTACATGGTGTAACCTCAGGTATCATGATTGGAAGCAGGTTAGTATTGAAATCCATCAATTTTGTTTATTAGAAGCACTAGTCATAGCTTGTGAGTCTGAATTTACATTTTGTAAAGCTCTCACTTAAAATGCTGCAGTCCCACCAAAGCGGGTGAGCAGAGCAGATGTGGTGATGGTAACTGCATTCAGTGCCAGGCATATCTATAGAGAGGAGGCAGGTCTGAGCCCGAGTTTGAAAGCCAAGCCAGGGTCAGGATCACGTCCAGTGAAATTAAACAGGATCAGCCAACAGTCCTCTGATGACCAGGTAAGGTGTTAGTGAGGAATGGGGGTCTGACCACGTAAGAGAAGTTTGAGAATCCTCGAGGTCCTGACTTAAACAGGGTAAAGCAGCATGAAATAAATTTTGTATGACAAAACAAAGGCACATTTCTAATGTAGCTGTCTCCTTGTGTTCTTTTTTTTTTTTTTTTTTTTAATGTCATAGGATAGGTGATAGTTGTAGTCTTCTGTCTTGGAAGGTGATACAGTTACAAAGGTTCTGAAATAGCAGTCTGGAAATTCAGTGTAAGTATCATTTACTCTGAAACAATCAGCAGTTCATCTATCATAAAAATTGTAGGTTCTGTGTTCTTGGTTTGATTTTTTTTCCCCTAAATGAACAGTCCTACTACTCAGAAGTTTTTTTTAAGTAGAGCTATGAATTTGATAGGCCTTTGGATCTCGGCTGACTGATGACAAAAGGCTTGAAAACTGGCTGTTAATTATCCAGATGTATGAAACAGTTATTTTTTGGTGGCTGTAGAATGAGAACTACAAAGACTGAGTTCTGCAATAAATTCTGTTGGGTCAGTTCATTTGATGTGTTTAGGTCTGAGCAGATGCATGTGTTTGACACCATAGAAATTATGGTAGGCCTGAAAACTAAAATACATTTCTGTTCAAATGTGAATGGTGACCTTCACTGTGTGATGGGAAGATTTTTCTATTTTCTTGATCAGATTTAGTGTGGAAGGGCACAATCAGAGCAGATCTCAAATGTATGTAATGTTAAGTATTTGAGTAGTTTTTTTGAGTGCCATTAGGGATCCAAACTGTGGTTACATTTGAGTTGTTGCTCCAAAAAGACACAGATCTTACATAGTTCTTCACGACTGACGTTCTTGTTTGGATGGCTGAGGTACTCTGTGATACCCAAATATGGCACTGGGTTGCTTCCACTGAGGTCACAAGATTACTTGATGCACTAGAAGTAATTCCAGTTGTAAATTGGATATTACACTTAATCTTAACTCACATGAGCACAAATTAATCTCCTGTCTGGTTTGGTGGGAAATACAACCTGGAGGTTTGATACTGAAAGCTGTTGTGCAAATGACTGCTACCTTCTGTGCTGTGCAGCAGAATCTATGCAGTTATACTGCGATTGCAGAAGTGAAGCTAAAGTGATAGAAACTTAGAGGAAGAAAGAAAAATCCTAATTTTTTTTCCTTTTAGAATTGGGACCCTTACTATATAAAATGCTTGTGCAGCTTTAGGACAAAGCAGTTTTGTCGCATGCTTCTATGCATAACTGAGTTTTAATTCTTGTATCTGACTATAGAGTACACTGGTTTAAGTTGTCTCTGTTAAAGTTAGTAATAAAATACAGATATTTTTCTGACTTCTACTATCTGGTTTCCCTTCATGTCTTCAAAAATTATGAATTCCTCTGAATCTTGCATAATTTAATGCTGCACATTGTGGTAGTGGATTGTCTTTTACCTGTCCTACGTGGAAGTTGGCTTTCAAGAGTACACTTCACCCCTGCTGTAACTGCAAAGTATTTTAATAGTTATTTGGTATCTTATAGCTGTGTTTTGCCCTCTAGATTTTCACTGAAGCGTTAGTACATATTGCCTGGTGTTGTTATTGCACTCTATACTGAGATTCAGCATATAAAGAGTAACATACACGTATCAGAGCTGGGAAAGGCGAGTGATTTAAGAGCAGCTGTGAGATGGAGGTGATACTTTGTTAGGCATCCAGTACTCCATTGCAAGATGAGGCTGGTGCAAACTTTAGGACAAATTTGCCTTGTCAGCCTCTGAAGTTCTTTTAGGTTTCAGAGGTGGGGACCTTGCCTTGCTCAGTTGCTCAGAACCCTTCACAGCTCTGCTTTCACATGATGAATGTGAACAGGCAAAAGACAAATATAAGAAAACCCAGTGCACTACTTTTGCAGTATCCTATTTAATAATTATGTTCAGGCAGAGTGGGAAGGAAAACTATTTGAACATCATTTCATGAGAGGGTTGGGAAAATAAGTGATCAATATGTTAAACTTGAAAAACTTAGGATTATGAAAGAACTGTTATGTGGCTACTTGGGTATTTTTATTATTTTTACGATTTTTATTGCAGAATTTTTTACCAAATGTTTATTCAACATGTGTGAATTGCAATTTCAGAGGCTTGATCCAGCAGTCTTATGGGGCTGAGAAACACTCCAGAACCTGTTTATGAAAAGTGTGATGGATAATTTTTTCTCCTTGGTCAAGAAATCAGAGGAGTCAGACCAACAGTTTCAGGCATTTTGTGTTGCATTTTTGCCTAATTTTCTGACCCGGTGGTGTTATCTTAGGGAGAACTTCACACTCATCAGGAAGTACAACTGTTACTGACAATGTAAGCTTAGCTAATGCTGTTTTTCAGATTATTGCTACATTATGTATTTTACTGGTAGTGGAACAACTCTGGACCCATATCCAGTGAACAGTAATACCAAGCATTGTTACAGCTGTATTTACTTCTTCTGTCTTTAATTTGGTAGTGTCTTCTGTGCTAGTGAAACTGGTAGCTGATGACTAGTTTTGGTCTCCTAGACAACAGAGGTCTAGTGCCTTCAATTTTGTTTTTTAAAAAGCTGTCAAAGCTCACGTAGAAAGGATTATTCTGCTCTGTTTTAAACATTCTCATTTGTAGTTAATTGTATTTGTATGCCCTCCGTGATAACTGGGAATTCAGTTAATTTTATCTCTGTCTGACTGATGTGAGCATAATTTGTTAGCTTGGCACAGAAGATGTTTTTAATAGTTCTATAGGTGCTCTTGCCAGTATGAAATATAAATGTGTTGGGTTTTTTCTGTGTTTGTTTTGTCATTTTTTTGTTGCTGTTTGCTTGGGTATTTTTTCTGACTTTTCCATTTATGGTATAAAAAATAGGTTGCTGCTTGTACGTGTCTTGCTGGGATTAAAAGAAGAGTGTTAATATTTCCTTTTGAGATTGACATTACAGGAGAGAGACTGCAAGAGGCAGGTAAAAAGAAAGACTTGGATGGAAAATGGCTAAATTAAGTTGTGCTACTTTCTTAAAACTTCAGTCTCCTAAACTAATTCATATCTTGAAAATGTCATCTGAAATGACTGTGTGATTAAAGTGCACCAATGGCTACAATAACTGGATATGAAAAATAGTCTGGTTTTAATTTTGTGATTGTATAAGTAATAAATAAAAGGTTCAGAAGCTCTGGGTTTGAACTGGCTAGAGTTTGGGTGAGATGAGGCTGGATGGAATATCAGATATGGAAAATAAATTATTACAGCATAGATTCACTTATTTCTGTGGAATATTAGTTTTTTCACTGGTTTTAACCAGTAGAATATGCATGTCATGCAACATAGAAATTTGATAGCATTCATTTAAATGCCACTTCTTCTGAGTATGTCATCCTGCATGACATTTATTGTCTATATTCATTATTCAAACCCTGAACAGTTTCTAAATTCAATGGTCTTTTTATTCTGCAACAGTCAATATGAGTGCTTCATAGTTTTCATCACCGTGTTTAGATGAGTTGGCATTTGCTCCATTTTTAAAATGAGATGCAATGAGTGTAAGGTAAATGTTTCAAAACAATTCTTTGTGTTTTGTGGGATGTTAGGTCTAATTTCTTCAGAAATACTGTACATAGTGTTTTGAAATACGAAGTGTAGCTCCTGTTGGTATCAGTCATTTGACTCACTGTGGGAGTTCAAAACAATTAGAATTGCACCTAAACCTGGACACCCTGACTGTGAAGAGCTGAGGGTAGTTCTAGCAATGAATGAGTTATAGGAGAGAGATGAATTTCCAGGCTGGCACTTGCCTCCTTCAGCTGTAACATTCCACTTTTCCTGTGATGACTGGTTTACTTTTCCTTGAGTATTTCTGTGTCACAAACTTCTATTGAAGTCAAGATGGTGTAATTCAAGTTTTCTGAATGTAGAATTTGAATGCTGCTTGCAGTGGTGGAGTTCAATTTGAGTATTTCAATACAACTGTAATTTTCTTCCTTTACTGGGTAATGAAACTTTACTTGAATAGAGCTATTATTGAATGTCCTCTGGGTCATTCAGATTTTTTTAAGAGCTGCTGCTACTTTAGCAAACAAGAGCAATATTTGGCAGAGATGTAGCAGTTGTTAATCCAAAATGGAAATGGACTTCTGATAAAGGGCTTCTTGCTCTTATTACTGCATGTATGTAAGTGTTGAACTTATTTTTGAGTGCTGACTGTTGCTCTAGTACACCTGGTTGTCTTATGTTTTCTTTCATTTGTCAGTGTTGGAATGTCACAGTAGATGTACAAAGAGATCTGAGGAGTTTTTGACCCTGGTCGTCTCTAAAACACTGAGAAATAAAGGTTTACTTTCATTTGGTACTTATTTTTGTTTGTATGTTGCGTTTCTGAATATAGGTTACTCTTCTGAATTTGACTTGACCACTGTTCATGCTTTTTCCATATGGCTGCTGTTCAGTGGATGTCTCATGAGTCTGTTGTAGTTATTCAAATAACTGAATTTCTGGTCTGCAGGCCCATTTCATTAGTAGTGCACTCTTCATACACAAGTTCAGTGTTGAAATATACTTTTTAAGCAGCTAATTCAACCTAAAATCCTAAGTGCTATTCAAGCAATAGTAATTAGACCTACCATTTCACTGTGTGGCTGATGGTTAGTGATCACCTATTGCACTTGTCTATACTTGAACATTTTTCTGTGAAAGAGAATTACATGAGAGCATTTTTGAAAGGGGTATCATACTGAAAGCATGAACAAAATGTTTTATGCTCTGCTAATTGACATTAACATGTAAAGACTGCAGTGAGTGTACTAGGTCTGACTAGGATGGAGTTAATTTTTTTTATAGCAGTCCGTCATGCTGTGTTTCAGATTTGTGACCAAAACAGTGCTGGAAAGGCGCTGATGTGCTTGCACGTTGCCGTGCAGTGCTTGCGCAGCACCCAGACCGCCTTTGTGGCACTCTTTCTTCCCCTCAGGGAATACTTGGGCAGGAGGCTGGAGGGGACGCAGGCAGGGGCGCTGACCAGAGGGATTTGTGCTGATAGCATTGTGCTTGGCAGCAGCGCTGGGGGTGGTGGTGGTAGCAGGGAGCTGTTGCCAGCAACCATTGCTCAGAAACTGAATGGGCATGTGTGTATTGGTGGGAGGTGGTGAGCAATTGCCTCTGCATGACTTGTGGGGTTTTCTTGTATTTTTTTTTTTCCCTCTACCTTCCCCTCTCCCCTTCCTCCTTTAAGCTGTTTTTTTAACAACCACAAGCTTTATTTGCTTTTTCCTGTTTGGTTCTCCTGTATCCCACTGCAGAGAGCAGTGAGTGAGCAACTAGTTTGGGGGTTTGCTCCTGGCTATAGTAGACACACCACAATAAAATAAAAGTTTTCAGCTGTATACAGCTTTTTACTATTCTGTATATTGAGTTACAGAATTGTCTTATTTATATTAACTTTGTTTTAACTTCATCCTTTTTGATCTTGTACTGATGAGTCTAGTAAACCAATGTGTAATTCAAATGTTGTATTTAATTATTCCCATATTCTTAATGTACTTTTCTATTCAACATTTCAAGTAATTTCTAGTTGAATTTTGACAAGAAATATACTCACCACATCATGTTTTTCCTCTCTTTTGTTATTCATCTGCACAGTATTTTGTGATAGGTCTTTTAGCAAAGAGCATGGTAACAATTAATGAGTTTACCAGTTTATGCAAGACTGATGGTATTTTAGTTCTAACAATGTTTTTGAATCTAGCATGGTAACTATGCAGGCTTGTGAGGGATGCTCACCAGCATGGCTATTTTGAAACAACTAATTAAAGATGATTCAAAGAAATTCAAGAAAGCTGATGTTGAATTGCATTTAACATTGTTTTGTGTACATCTTTAGAAAGGGTGAATATTGTTCAGTGACCACTGAAATACTGCTTTGTAACTAAATATATGCTTTAATGAAAAGTGGTTTGTGACCAGAAGGTGTTTTAAGTATGCTTTTGTACATGAATTTGTTTAAAATACACAACATGTAATATATTCATTTTAGAGGCAATGATTTTTCTTGAACTTTTTTTGTAGTGAACATTTTGAATTGCCTCCTATGAACAATTTTGTGAGTATAGCTCTTGGGAAAAACAGACTTGTTCTCATTTGCCCCGTCCCTTAGGATTTTCATCTGATAAGTGTTCTGCCCTGGTTTTTTTTTCTAGCTGTAAATAAGTTGGTTGTAGCCATTAAGAAAGTTCTCTTCCTGCATCTGCAGGTTAAGTTCCTGCTAACAGGACTAAGCTAACACTGTAATAGATGCTGACTCCAAGAAAGCAGATTCTGCATTTAAATTTGATTTTTATTTTATTTAGCTTAATAATGTCTGTTTTTACTTAAGTGTAGATAAGTAACTTACTGTATTTTTACAAAAAAATATATATTTATGTAATACAGTCACAGAACAGCTTGGGTTGGAAGGGACCTTAAAGATCATCTAGTTCCATGCCTCCAGCCATAAGCAGGAACATCTTCCACTGGACCAGGTTGCTCAGAGCTCCATCCAGCCTGGCCTTGAACACTGCCAGGGCTGGGGCATCCACAGCTTCCCTGGGCAACTGTGCCAGTGTCTCACCACCCTCACAGTAAAGAATTCCTTTGCAATACCTAGTCTAAACCTGCTCTCTTTCAGTTTGAAACCATGTGCCTGTTACTGAAAGCTCTTGTAAAAAGTCTCTCTCCGTCTTTTTTGAATGTTCCCTTCACATACTGGAAGGCCACAATTAGACCACCCTTAAGCCTTTTCTAGGCTGAAAGACCCCAATCTCTCATCCTGTCTTCATAGGAGAGGTGCTCCATGCCTCTGACCATCTTTGTGGCCTCCTCTGGACTCACTCCAGCAGGTCCCTGCCTCCCTGTGCTGGCACCCAGCTCTGGGTGCAGCCCTGCAGGTGGGCTCTCAGCAGAGCAGGGCAGAGGGGCAGAATCCCCTCCCTGGCCCTGCTGCCCACCCTGCTCTGGGTGCAGCCCAGGACACGTTTGTCTCTCTGGGCTGTCAGTGCCCATGGCTGGGGCATGTCCAGCCTCTCACCCTGCAGCACCCCCAGGTCCTGCTGGGCAGGGCTGCTCTCACCTGCCCATCCCAGCCTGTGTTGGTACCAGGGTTGCTCTGACCCAGGTGCAGCACCAGCACTTGGTCTTGGTAAACCTCAGGAGATTCCCCTGTGCCTTCTCCTAGAGCTTGTCCAGGTCCCTCTGGATGGCATCCCATCCCTCAGGTGTGCCAGCTTGGGGTCATTTGCAGATTTGCTGAGAATGCACTCAATCTGCCTGTCATTAATGAAGATATTAAGTAACACTGCTCCCAGTACAGATCCTTGAGGGATACTTGTCACTGATGTCCCAAATCACCTGCCTGTTCTCCATGTGCCTTGGCACAGCCTCTAGGAGGATCTGTTTCATCATCTTTACAGGCACAGAAGGGGGGCTGACAGGTCAGCAGTTCCCAGGGTCCTCCTTTCTACTGGTCTTAAAAATGGCTACAATGTTACCCCATTTCCACTCACCTGGGACTTGCTCTGAGTGCAGGGACTTTTCAAATGTCATCAGCCAGTTCCCTCAGGACTCTGGGATGCATCTTGTCAGGTCCAACAGATTTACGTAAATTCCGGTTCCTCAGGTGGTAATGAAACTGCTGTCTTACAGTGGTTAGTATTTTATTTTTCGTCCATCCACTTTGGAGGTGTGGGAAGAGAGGCTGCTTTTGAAGACTGAGGCAAAAATGTTGAATACCTCAACCTTCTCTTCCTCCATTGTTGCCAGTTTTCTATTGTTACCAGCTGCGTTATTGGGAGTGAACTCCTTTGACCTTCTTTTTCTGCTTAACAAGCCTGTGGAAGCCCTTCTTGTTATTCTTTGTGTTGCATGTAAAGGTTTTAAATGTGTCTGTTTTTTAAGGGAATCTGAATGTAAATACATGTAAATATATATTTATTTTCTTCTCAGTCTTTATCAACTCCAATTTGTTGAACTAGACTGTTGGAAATCAGAAAATATCTATATCTAAACATATTAGTTTTAAAATTTGTAAGTAGTATATATATAGTTCTTTTTTTGTGTTTGGTGAATGTATTAAATACTGTACATTTGTACATTTATGGTAAATATAAATGTAACCAACAGTATTGAATAAATGTATCTACTAATTTTCAAGAAAGCTTATCTTTTATCCATTGTTTTATTCTGAAAATTCAAAAACTTTAGGGCACAGAAACAATGTGGTGGAACCAGGTGTGACATGGAATAAGTACAGGTTTTTTCAAACTAAGTTTGGTGTGGTCCATTGTGATGGGCAGTTTTGTTCTTCTGCAGAACAAAGCCTGCTTTTGTAGCATAGAGGAATGTTTCATTCCTAAAATTTCCTGTAAATCTTGAGCAGTCTTTCTTGCTGAACAATTTATTGAGGTAGAAAAAATTAAATTTATTTCCTAAATTTTAGTAGTTCAGGTAGAAGCTGAATCAGAAGTGCTGATGGCATTATGGGACCCCCTTTCTTCAGCTCCATTTTTATGAAATTCTTTTTCTGTTCTTGATGGGGTTGGATGTGCTTCTGGATAGGGAAATCCAAGGATTACAGAAAAATATTTTCTTTTCCTGTGCCCTTTGACTGTATAGGCATGGAGTCTGTGCCCTGTCAACATAGCAGGATAGAGGTTCCTTCCCTTCTCCCTTCAGAACTTTTTTCCTTATAAATCAAATATATGACAGTTGGTTTTCTGTTATACTGTGTTAACATATATATATATATATGTATGTATCTATAAAATGTAGGTTTATAAGAAGCTCAGAATGAAATAATACTAGTTTGGATATAAAGAGGCAATTTACAGGCTTCTTTAGTGAAAATAAACCATTTTTCTTTGAAAGAAAATCTGACTTCTGTATTGTATAATGATGTGGGTGTTGACTTTTTGATTATATGCATGTGCACAGATTTACACAACTGTTTTCTCTTGTATTTTCTCTTGTAGGATCCTTCTGTTACACAAGTGACAAGAAATGTTCCTCCAGGGCTTGATGAGTACAATCCGTTCTCTGATTCAAGAACAGTAAGCACGTTTATTTCTTGATCTTGCTGTTAAACTTTGATTTGTGAGGTTTTATTTTCAGAATGGGGACTGATGTTGTAGAACGTATAATGGGCTAGCTACAGGTAGTGGAAGATGTGTGAGAATTGACAGTTCCATTAAGTGTTTGGAGAATGCATTGGCAAGGTTGTTTTCAGAGAGCTTTGACTTGTTAAGGAAGACTGGCCCTCTGAAAGAGGTCCAAAACAGAACTGAGATTTTTTCCTGTTTTTACTAAGTTCTTTTTCCAGTTTTTACAGACTTCTGATAGTCTGCCCTTGTGGTTCTCTGCATTTCACTAGCTTTGAAGCTTATGAGTGTGGCACACTTATCCAGGGTTTTGCTTTTGATTTCTGTTCCACTTAATGAAAATGCTGCTCAGAATAAGGAAAACATTGTGTTTAAATAACAGTCCACAGGCTTTGAGTAGTGGCGCAGTAGTGAAAGGAAAAATGTCAAAGAAACAGTTGTTTTATGCCTCTAATTATACAGTTTCAATATACTTTGTGCTTTTCTTTTCCATTGTGGGGAGTAATACAAGAAATAGGATAGTAAATTCATACTGTAGCTACATTTTTCAGTGGCTGCTTTTGATAGGGAAGATCAAAAGATTATCAAAATGTGTGGCTGGTTATTGTCTGTCAATGTAATTTACGTATTGTTAAAATCCAGTCTTATTTTTATGACAAATCTGGTAGTGCTGTTAGGGAGTGTTCATATTTGAGTATTTGCAATTCCATGGATGGAGCAACAGAATTCACTGGTGTGAGAGCAGGAGTTTATGTTAATTGATATAAACTAGCATTTTAACAAAGTTGCATAGTAAGTGCAAAGTTTGGTAGTAAAGTGGTTTAACAAGACTGGATGAGGAGATACATTTGATTACTTCTGGAGGACATGGTCAGGAAAAGCTGTCAAGGCCCTCCTGTTATGTGGTGAGGTTTGGAAAGGGCCCCACTGCATTCTGGACTCCTTCCTGAGGGGTGTTTTGGTATGTGTGGATGCAGACATAGTCCCAGATTTTGTCAGTGATATACTTCTACAGGATTACATGTGTGCAATCAATCCTTTCTATCACTTAGCCAAGATTGCAAAGTTTGGTGTCAATGACTGAAAATCTGTTGTGACAAGGAATTTCTCTGCCTCGAGGAGTAACCCTGGGATGTGTCCCTACTCAAAGAGTGGTCCTGGTGTGCAGCCCGTTGCTGTGTGAGAGAGCTCAAGGGACCCTGGGCTGTGCACTATTTATGAAGTAAGGTGGTTGATTTATGGTCATATTTGCATAATGATTGCCGAAATTGGTTTCTTCCACACTTGACTTGAGTCAAATATTTATTAGCACTATGGTTAGGTGGGTGCATTGCTCAGTCAGCCCTTGGATACTGTTATCTGTCTCCTCCAAAACCTACTTAAGAGCTGGATGCAATCATCATGACCAGATGGATCCATTACAACTGTCACTGGTTATAACTTGAGCAAGATTGGGAAACAGCAGGGAGAGCAGACTCTCATAGCAATGAAACAGTAAGGTTTCATGCCGTTTTAAAATTCTATGTGAAGGAAGCTTCGTTTTGGGTATGCCTTAGATCAGCTGTTAAAGGCAGAATATTTACAGTTAGCAACAATGTTAAGTCTCCAAAATAATTTTCACCTAGATCACAGTATCAAGAATTGTTAGATTTAGTTTTATGAAGCTTGAAGACTTTCAAAATTGCTTTGTCTTGACCATAAGTCATTAAAAAAGTAGATCTTATTTTTAAAAAATGTAATCTTGAGCTACTGTGGCTTTTTAAATTATTTCTGTACTTACTTTAACATGCACCTTTGTCGGAAAAAGAGAAGGGAATTACATGGGTAAGATTATCTGGTTTTGAACAGTCAGATGTGCTTGGATAGAAAATTTTAATTGTTCATTAGAGATGATGTCACTCAAAAAGGTGGGAGGATGGAGGAAGTCTAATTCAATGGTCAGATCTACAATGCACTGTGATTCACTTAATAATCTACCACATGTTTACAAATTAATAAAAATTGTCCACTGAATGAACACTTCTCTGCAAAGGTAAAGAACTTCCACAGGTTTTCTTGACAAGAGCAAGACTGAAAAAATAAAGCTGAGAGTACAGTAATAATCAACCTTTGTGTGTTACTCCCCTCCCTCTCTGTCTCATGGATGCTGAGCATACAATTATTTATTCTGTAATTATATGCATTTGAAGGAATGTACCTAAGTATCTGAGGATATACTCACAATTCCAAGCATTCTCTTTTTCAGACAGCTTTGTAGGCTAGAGGGGAGCATACTATGTGTGTACAAAGAAATGTGTGCAACAGGAGTAATGGAGGAGATACAGTGGAAGTGAATGCCTTTATAAGACTGGATTAACAGAGGTAGAAGCAGGGTCTGTGAATTTTAGACTTGGGGAAATAGCCAAGTGTCTGTCAGTATCCGTGCCTGATGTCCATCAGATAGGGATAGAAATCACGGTGTTTTGTGTGCTGCTTGGAGCAAAAGCATCCGAGATGTTTTGGTGGGAGTTAATTTCCAGATTTGTAGTGGTTGTAGCAAGATGGTATCTTGCAGTCTCTAGAATTTACACAGCATTCAGTTTTGATCCTTGCTGTACAAAAAAGATGTGGACTGGCTGGAGAGGATCCAGAGAAGGGCCACAAAGATCATCAAAGGCCTGGGAAGCCTGCCATGTGAGAAACGACTAAGGAAGCTGTTTGTTCAGATTTGAGAAATGAAGCCTTAGGGAGGACTTTAATTCCATGTTCCGTCCTCTAAAAGGTGGTGACAGAGAAGATGGAGACTCCATTTTTACAAGAAGTCACATGCAAAAGATGAGAGGCGATGGGTAAAAATTACTGCTGGGGACATTCCATTGAACACAAGAGGGAAATATTTCACAATGAGAACAACCTGATCAACAACTTGCCTAGACTGGTTTCCTCAGATTGAGCTGGACACAGTGCTAGGCCATCTTGCTTAGACTGTGCATTTATTAAAAAAAGTTGGATTAGATGGTCCTTGAGGTCTCCATCCAGCCTGGTGTTAGTGATTCTTTCTCCATTCTTTTCAAATGGAGGTTAATGAAGTATGCTAGAGTACAAAATTATTTCTCCATTTCAAATCCAGACTGGATTTCAATGGATGCTCATTCTGAAAAAGTGATTTCAAACTGATTGCTAACATTGGTTACATTATATCAGTTGTGCTCCCTTTGTCAGTTAAGGCACTTCCTACCAGTCTTTTTTGGATAGAGGATGGGACAGGGTGAAAAAACTACATCCTACTTTTTCTCAGTATTCCTCATTTTGTTTACTTACTTCTGGTATTCGTGTGCCTTGACCTTTTTGTCATCTTTCACCTTCAGTGGTAAGAAGATAACATGTAAGATATATGAAGAAGAGCGAGTAGGCATGGGAGATTTTAGGTTGCATGTGTAACCACCTCAGAATGTAACCTGAGAAATCAGGAGTTTTGTTAGGGTTTTTTCTTTTACGTTTATCACATTTCAAAATCTGTCTTACTTTTGATAGTTCAAAAAAATTAGGGAATGATGTAAATGTCAGATTAAATAGCCTTGGCTGATCTTCAGTGGTTTTGTATCCAGCTCCAGCAGTCACCATGGAGATTACATTGTATCATTTGTCATGTTTCTGAAGATAAGCAGTGAAAATTAGATTTTAAAATTAGTGTTTCTGCTTCATCATTTAATGAAATTATGTTACAAAGTTATGTTAAAGAAAGCTTTTAATCTTGTCCTGCTTTTAAGTTTTGAAATTCTCTGAGCATTCTGTGTATATAGACAAGCCTATACCCATATATACCTATACATAATAATGCATATATAGCAACTAATTTCAAATTTCTGCATTAAAAATTTGGGGAAAAAATCATTAGTTGAGTGGGATTTTCTGTTGTCATTTCAAGAGAGGTATAGCAGTGGATTTTTTTTTGTCCAGCAAATTCCTGGATATCTCCCTATCCCTCCATCTTGTATCTAAACAGCAGAAAACCACAGATGTCTGTAAGAAACCAAACTGGTCATCTACTCCTGGCTTCTTCTGGAAGTTTTAACTTGTTCCCAATAATGACACTTCACCTGTATGAGGAAATCAATTCAAGAGAGAACTTCTTTTGAAACCTATCTCCAGTCAGCCATTGAAAACAAGTTTAGTTTTTAAGAAAAATTTAAAACTGTATTCTGATTATTTTTAAACTGACTATTGCTGAAACCTTAGGCAGCAAACTATGAACTTACACCTTGGGAAGTTGAACTATTCTTTAACTGTTACTTAATTTTGTGAAGGGAGCTTCTAAGAGATGTGCAAACTGAAAGATTAAGAAGCTATAACTGTCAACTGAAGTTGCAATCTGTAAAGATAAAAACAGCTACACATAAAGAATTTTATAAAGAACTAGTGGACCCCACATCAAAAATCATATGGGACCAAAAGGCATATGCAGGGCGCATTAAAAGCCTATCAAGAATGAGTTCCTAGGTTGTGAAGGTGTAAAAGCTCGGGGACTTCTTTGTTCTAGGGCCTCTCTCAGGAGGCACCCAGCTCAAGCTGTCTTTCAGGTACTGGAAGGTGCTATAACACCTCCCCAGAGCCTTCTCTTCTCCAGGCCGAACAATCTCAGCTCTCTCAGCCTGTCCTTGCAGGATAGGTGCCCCATTCCTCTGATCATCTTCCTCTGAACTCACTGTGTCCATGGTCTTCTTAGACTGGGGGCCCCAGAGCTGGATGCAGTAATCCAGGTGGGGGGGTCACTAGAGCAGCGAGGGAGGGGCAGAGCTGCTTCCCCTGACATGGGCTGCTTCTGGTTAAGCTTCTTGGGATGCAGCCCAGGCTGTGAACTTGAGAGTGTGCTGATACAACTTCAGTACTTCTCACTTCTGGGAAAATCCCAAACTGTGCAGCTATGTTTTGCGGGGTTTTTTGTTGAACATTATTTTGGGAGCTAAATGATTTTCCAAGGCATTTGAATACTTCTGCTTGCTTCATTTTAAGTAGCTGTGGTATTCTTTTTGCTTCTCAGCTTTGATGAGGGTTATAAAAATAAGTACTTTAATTTGACAGGAAGTCTTAGAACAAACTGAGTTTAAAAAGCATGGTGGTAATTTTTGAAAGAGCCATCTTTTAAGAGCTCAAGAGCAAGCAAATTCGAAGTATTGTAGTTCAAGGAAGTGAGGCAGAAGGCCAACTTGGCTGAGCAGGGATCTTTTTCTAGAGCTTAAATAAAAATGGAAGGTGTTTGGACATTGAAAGCAAGGACAGATGATGACACAGGAGGGCTGCAGAGATGCTGTTTGCCACTGCAGGGAGGAGATGTGTGTGTTTAAAGGTTGATGAGCATCCAAGCTGGACAGTGCTATGGTTGACAACAAAGTGGCCTTTTAAAAAAGTCAACATGTTCAGAAATACCAGTCAGAATGACAGAAATATCAATCCATTACAATATCAGTCACCTCACAATTAGGGATGTGGACAGAACAGAGCTGTTCAATGCCTTTTTTTCCTCTGTCTATACCAGCACTGATGGGCCCAGGGACCCCTGAAGTCCTGTGACTTGAAGGCTTTATAAACTCTGAAGTTGTTCAAGATTTACTGCTCCAGCTGAATGCACATATGTCTATGGGCCCTGATGGAATTCATCATTGTACTGAAAGAGCTGGCTGATCATATAATGGGTCCTCTCCTTGTTATTTTTCAATGGTTTTGGGAGTCAGGAAAAGGTATCAGTTGACTGGAAGCTGGCAAATGTTGTCCCAGTTTTCAAGAAGACTAAGAAGGAAGAATTTTGGTAATTACAGGCCAATAAATTTCACTCCAGTGTCTGGTAAAATTATGGAGAAGATTATTCTGTGAGCAATAAAAAAACACTTTAGAGACAATGCAGTCATTAGTCAGAGCCAGAACTGGTCCATGAGGGGAAGTACTGCTTAAGCAGCTTAAGCTGGGAGTTGGACTTCATGATGCTTATAGGTCCCTTTCAACTTGAAATGCTCTATGATCATGATGATCTTCACTAGATTAATCTATTGTAGATGATATGTAATACCTGTGCCTGTTGTGCATAGTTGTAATCTATGAATAGTAACCTGGAAAAACACATTACAGCCATATGGAACTTCAAGCATGTAAGATCATTTTAGTCACTACAACTGTTTCCCTGTTCACACATTATGAAGCTAAGTAAGTATGAAAACACAGTAGTATCAAAAGCATGTACTATTTTTCTGTACTTAATGAAAGAAATACTACTGTATTTCACCAACAGTCTGTATCCTCTGAATACAACTTTTGCTGGGATTATATTCTTAATACAGATATCAACCTAGCAGAAATTCTGAAGTGATACCTAGCAAAAATTGGTGAAGTGGTCAAGGAATAGATTATGAATCTTGAATTTAAAAGTTTCATATGGTACATTACTTCTCTAGTTAACCAGGTGATATAAGCCTTTGTTAAGCAGAAGGCTCTGGAAGACATTATTGATAAATTACATTGTGTTTCAGAGTATGAATAGATAACTCCTAAATGCTGCAATTCTCTGAAACAGTAACTGACTGTATCAATATCCATGTCTGAACAAAATTAAAATTCCATCTACTTTTACTGAATTCCTAAAATTCTTTGACTGCTAAATGAAAGTAGTGCAAGATAAGCTGCACCACAGAACTCAGTTGATGTCCTTTTTTTGAAGATTGTAAATATTGCAAGCAGAATATCAAGTTTTCAATTTATATCAGTAGCACTTCCTTTAAAACATCTAAATTGGTTCTTACAGATTTACTGGAAAGAAGTTTATTAGAATAGGAAAATGTTTTCCTATAATTGTCTTTTGTTTTCTTAGCCTCCTCCAGGAAATGTGAAAATGCCTAATGTACCCAGTACCCAGCCAGCAATAATGAAACCAACAGAAGAACCATCTTCCTACACACAAATAGCAAAGGTTTGTCTCCAACTTTTAGACACTAATAATAATTATTAAATATGCTTCTGGAATAATGTGTTTTGTAAGTAAGCATTGCTTTCCTAATTAAAATGAATTCTGCCTTTAAGTAATTGGTAATATGTGAATTTGTGTTATATTGGGTCAGTCTTCATAAATGGAGATGCTTAATTATAGTGAAAAGACTTGGAATATTTGTGCTGTGTTTGTACTTTTTGTCAATACCTGGTGATTTGTTTTGTCCAGGAGCATGCCTTGGCCCAGGCAGAACTGCTAAAGCGTCAAGAAGAACTGGAAAGAAAAGCAGCTGAACTAGATCGCAGAGAGAGGGAAATGCAGAGTCTCAATCAGCAAGGGGGTATGCATGAAAAATATACTTTAAATTTCAGAAATTTCACTTTTTCTTAGAAACTTCTAATTTTACAGTGACATTGTGAAGAGGGATTTTTGTAATGTCTTCAGGAAAAGGAAGTTTATATCCCTTGAGAACATGCATACAGTGAATAAACCGGGCTGTCCTTTCAGATTTTCAGTGAAAAAATTTTAAAAGTGGCCTCTGTAGCATGTTATTCTTGTCTATCTATTATTCTCTTCTACTTTTATTCCAGATTAGTATCTGAGTAATACTGCTGAATAGAAATGGAGCATTTGGAGATAAAGTAAAACTAAGTTCCTAAAGTAACATCTCTTTTATTTCTCGTCTGTCAGTATTTATGGATGTAGGAGAACTTTTCTGATTTGAAACATTTCATTTCATTTGCTGTGTTACAAACAATATTCTACACAAATAACAGAAAGATCTATTCTATTATATAATATTTTATTAGGTTTTTTTGTATGCCACAAACTCTGTGCTGTGCAAAATAGTTTTTTACAACAATTTCACAAGTGTGAGAAGATTTACATCCCCTTAACTGAAGGTGCTTTGCTACAAATACATCTGTGGGAATATTCCTTTCCAAAAGGAAAAACTTCAGACTGAAGTTCTAAAAAACCCCAAAACCCAACAAAGCAATCCATTGTGTGTAAGGTTGACTTTATCTGGTCATTTCACTTTTATCTACAGTTCTGTTTTATTTTCACACATGCTGGTCTTTTTTTCAATATGCAGTGTTACAATTCTGAATTGCATAATTCCTTGGTAATTCAAGTTGTCAGGGAATTCTGTAGAATAGAATAAAATATTTTCAGTTGGAAGGGACATGAAGTGAATCACAGAATGGTGATTGGAATAGAGTTGGAAGGGGACACTGGATATCATCTAAGGCAGGGTCACCTGCAGCAGGTGATGCAGGAGCAGGAATGCATGCAAGTGGGCTTTGAAGGTCTCCAGAGAGGGACACTCCACAAAACTCATTCTGGTGCTCTGCCGTCCTCAATGTCAAGAAGTTCTTCCATGAAATTTCTTGTGTTTTGGTTTATTGCCTTTGCTTCCTGTCCAGTATCTGGGCACCACTGAAAAGAGTCCAGCACGCACCAGTGCACCCATCTTTGAGATACTTATGTGAATTGATGAGATCCCCTCTCAGTCTTCTCTAAACAGTTCTCTTGGTCTTTCCTCGTAAGAGAGATGCTCCAGACCCCTCATCATCTTTGTGACCCTTCACTGGACTCTCTCCAGAAGCTCAATTTCTCTTATCTTGAGGAGCCCAGAACTGGACACAGCACTCCAGGTGTGGCCTCACCAGGGCCCAGCAGAGGGGGAGGATCAGCTCCCTTGTTCTGCTGGCCACACGCTTCCCAGTGCAGCCCAGGATCCCACTGGGCCTCCTGGCCACAGGGGCACACTGCTGGCTCACTGTCACCTTGAGATCCACCACGACTGCCAGGTCCTTCTCTGCAGAGCTGCTCTTCAGTGGGGCAGCCCCAGCCTGTGCTGCTACCTGGGCTTGTTCCTCCCCAGGTGCAGGACCCTGCACTTGCCCTTGTTGAACCTCTTTAGGGTTCTCTCTGTCCAGCTCTCC
>VZUI01050323.1:0-36617 GCA_013401135.1 Cettia cetti
GAATGGATGAATTTGTCCAGTCATTCAGGGGAAGGAAAAAAACAATAGAAGAAGAAGAAAAAAGGGGCGCTTTTTTGTCATTTATGTAGCAAATAGTTGTAAAAATAAGCAACATCTGGAGTGGCAGAAAATATTCTGAAACCAAGGGTTACTTTTTCCTAGACTTGGTCACATCTAATAAATATCTCTTGTCAATTTAACTGTGTTGTTCTTCATCAAAATAAGATAAACAGTACTTGATAAACAAGTAATGAAAAACACAATAAACATGCTGGTAGTTGTCGTTATAAATTACAATAAAAACTGATATTATTTTCCTGTTGTATATTGTTTCAGTATTTGAACAAGATTAATCATGTATGCAGTACTCATATAATGTTTGAACTAGTGCAGCAGAAACAAGCAGTAACTCACAAAGTAAAAATGTGCTAATACAATCTGTGGGCATGGGCTGAAGAGGAATTCCATTCAGTCCTCTTTTAACTGCCTCTGCTGGCTTCTGTATTACAAAATACTCCTTTAGTTATGTAATTTTTTTAATATGTGAGCTAAGTACAGCAAATGATTGACGTGTTGGAATGTTTTTGTAACTTTCTCTGGTAATTTTTCCTTTGCAAACTGAGCCTTCAGTCTCAAATGAACAGCCATGAATCAGCTTTGAAAGGAAATGGTTAATTTCATCTAGTGAGCGTAATGAATTTGATATTTAAAAAAAAAAAAAAAAGCTGAGAGCCAGAATCTTTTTACCTAAAATGATATGTCAGATTAATTCAGCACTGGGTGTGTTTGATCAGATCTTTGATCCTTACTTTCTTTTTTTGACCCTAATTGTTTGCTCTGACCTGCTCCCTCTGCTGGAGTCTTGGATAAACTGAATGGCAAAATTGTTTCCTGAAAAGATTAATCATGCACGTACTGTTTGCTTTACAAATGTTCTGCAGTCCAGATATAAGTAAGACTTTGATGGTTGTTTATATGGCAGCATTGCCTACGTTCAGGAACAATGCATGGTGTTTAAAATCACTCTGTTACAGAGCTTCTGCAGTAATAAGCCAGATTTTGCTGTCTGTGACATCAGAGGAACTCAGTGACAGGTGTTGGGAGTGTGAAAGTCTGGCCAAAGCATTTTGTTTCTTTGTGTTGAATCCAGATGTGACCTATCAGCCTGGCTTGACAGGATCCAGTGTTATAAGGGCCAGTACACAGCAGCACAGAAGAGATGTAGACAGAGCCCTCCTGACCTTATGGATCACCTTTGAGCTTTCCCTAAGTTCAAGGTGCTTGATCCTTACCATATATATCTATTTGCAATTGGAATGGCTGGAACAAGCACCGCTGGTGTGATTAGAAAGGGTGTGAGAGGGACAGAGGGAGTACTGCCCATTTACTGGCATAAAACCCTCTGTGAGGTGTGCAGGCACACAGGCTCACTGCAGGGTCTGTTCTCAGTGACCACACAACATCATTTGCTTTTTGCAGGGCATGTTCTAATGCAAAGGAGTTGGGTCTCTGGAAGGAGTGAGCTTCGATGTCAAGTAACAAAAATTTCCTGTAACAAATGTGTAACAAGTGATCCTCTTTTAGCCTTATACCCCTTCCATGTTAACCTGTAGCATGGGATCTGTTGCTGTTAATTTGCTACTGTAAGTAATATTACATAGGATAATGAATTTTTAAATAATAATAGCATTTGTCATTATCAATATGCAGAAGGGCAGAAATATCCATGCTACTGCCACTTGTTACCTACCTTGAATACCTTGATAGTGAGATTTCCTACTCTGTGTAATGTCTATCTACAATGGCTCTACTGCTTCTTCCTGCTAATCTACTACTTCTTCCAGAAGATTTTTCCAAATACAGAGATGTACTCTTCAAATCTGAATCATTTAGTGGAAATTCATATATTATTCATGGTTTAGTATAGAATCCTTCAGAGAATCACAGATGACATTTGAATCTAGTTATGAGAAGAAGTGCTATGGTTTAATTGTCAGAAAACACTTACAATGAATGCTTATTTATGCATGCTCAGACTCTGCCCTGTGCTGCTCTGCATCGTTACATTAAACATGCAAATACATGACTAGCAATTTTCCTGTTGACTTTGAAAGATAATGTAATCTAGGAACATTAAAATGAAAATATGGTCTTTTATTCTTAGTCTATTGACTTCTTATGCATTTTACTTTGATAAATTGGTGTAAATGCCATGATTGGACAGTGTGATCTAAAGAAAAGGGTGTTGGACAACTCATCATCAATATCATTTTCCTCTTAGCCATTAAGTGTCACTTAGCCATTAAGTGTCTTAGTTTTCTATCTGCAAAATGATGGTAATTATTAATCTATTTATTTATACCCTCAAATGAAAACATCTGTAAGAATTTATTTGTAAGAAACAGGAACTTCTATTACTGCAGTGTTGGCAAATAGATTCATCTCCTTAATGCAGCTGTAGCACATGAAGGTATTTTCCATAAAGGGTGAAGCATTTGCATTAGTAGATGGCATGCAGTTAATAGCCAACATATTCTTCCATCCTACAGTGGAGCTGATACAAGCTGTATTCTGCCAGTATTAGAAACAAGAGTGCTGTGTTAAAAGGATAGGCAGATCAAGAGAAGAGCAGAAGTAGGATTCACCTGTTTTCATTATTTTGTGTTACTACATGTAAGCTAGTGTCAAATTTTGCTTGTACATGAATTAGGGAAATTGTCTTAGTTTAGAAACTGTTCTCAGTAACAACTAAGGGATTATATTCAGTCTATTGACAGTATTTTGTGAGATTGTTTTATCTTTCAAAGACTTCCATAAAAAGAATTGTTAATACATCTTGGATAAGGCAAGCTTAGAAGAATCAAAATTAATAATCCTAATAATAATTCTTGATAATTTTTGAAAAATCAAACAGGTTGCAACTGCTTTAAAAAAAGGCTAAAAAATTAATTGTCTTTAATATTGGATTATTGTATTAGACCTGGAATGGGTAGACAAGTTTGTACCATTCAGTATAATAGACATTTAGCCTAGTAGAAGTTTTGCATGTATCCCTAGGCATACTTTTGTTCTCCTTTAAAAGACATAAATATAATGTGAAAAACTGATCTTCCAAGATGAATAGTCACTGAAACATCTCTTGTAATAACAGTTAATAAAAGGTTAGTAATGTGGCCTGCAGACTCATCTATTATATGTTAAGAACTAGTTCACTTAACTTGTTTTACTGGCTTTCTGGAATTCATTGTGAACTACTCACTTTTAAGATGGTAACTGTATGTTTTTTTCAGTGTGTTTATGCATGGACAATAAAACTGGGGGAAACAAGGACCTGCTGTATTTGCCTTCTTGGATGCTGTTTTGCAAAAACTCAGAATTTGCTCATCTACTCACCCAGAAAAAAAGAGATAGATGCATGGTGCAGTTTTCAATACTTTCTGGTCTTCAAAGATTTAATCAGAGCTAGGATTCCTTTAACAAGTCACCAGAGACACTTCATGGTGATTGATTGGCAAAGAGTATAATTAAAATATCATTATAGTGAGCCGTGTTGCCAATGCAGTCACTAAAGCAAAGCTTCTTATCTTTTGGAAAGATGAAAGTTTCATTTGCTGGTATGTTGCTTTTATAGTCAGCAGCTGGAAACAGGCTGCAGGAATGCTGATAGGAGAAGGGACAATGCATTCATCTCACTGTTCAAAATAACATATGACCTTTTCAGTATGAAATAGCAGCTCATGGTGGTTTTCACTGAGGCATGGCTGTCTCTATTCAGAACATTTGTAAACTTAGGGCGTATTCTTACCATATTGCTCCTGCTGTCATCAGTGGGGTTTGTATGTGCTGTGATGCTGGGAGATGGGAGTAGTTCTGTTACACTGAGTTATTTAAAGGTTTTCACTATTCAAATAATTCCAAGTTTTTCATTGCTGTAGTTTGTAAGAGTCTACCAAGATTCGATACAAAATCAGAACCATTCCGCTGAGAATACTTAAAGTTCCAGTACCTCGATTTTAATAATTTTAAGCATTACATTGCAAATGCCGATGCTCAAGCTGGTTTTCATCCCCTTCTCTTTCCTAGAGGGAGAAAACTGCTAATTTTTACAGGCTGGCACTGAAAGGAAAAATCAGAAAATGCATTTGAAGGAAAGAAACCATCACACGTGCAGGGTTTAAGACATACCCACCGCAATTGTGATTGGTTTTCATAGTAATAATATGTAACCCTAGGGTTTACCACCTAGCTGTTTCTGGCTGTTAGCTGTGTTTGATCTAGCTAGCGTCTGTAAATATCATCCTAGCCATGTCTTCTTGGCAGGATGGTCCAAAATGTCAGCAAACCAAAATGCTGAGAACCTCCTTTGTTTGTCTCTAGAGCACTGTCAGGAATTTCTGTTCAGAAACCCAAATTTTGCAATATTGCTCACACAAGACCCAGTGACTGATTGCATTGCATTAACTCTTTTTGTTTGTCTCACCTCACCTGAACTTCCCCCATGAAGTAACTTTGCACCATGGCTCTTCTCTACCTTAGTCATTCCAGTGAACAAAAATTTGATTAAGTGCATCCGTGGTAATTCTGAAACAAAAGAATTTTCTGAATCGAAAAACTGAAAACAGACTAAGTACTGCTTTGCAGTGTAAGGGATGTGTGTTTTTTTAGGGAGAAATAATGTCACCTATTTGCCCAGCTGGTATAGCTGGAAGAAGCAGAGAGATTGATTTCTGTGCCTGAAATTTTCTCAGCTTTTCCAACTCTATCAGCTAGCCTCATCAGATATTGCCTCTCACTACCATAGTCTGCCTTATATTCTTAAACCCTTGCACATTGCCAACATAGACTGTAATTTCTTGTGTATTAGTTGCTGGTATGTTAAAAGCTGATTTTAAAAGAGATTATTGAGCAAGCTTGGGGAATAATTTCTGTTACCTCCACCATCACTGAAGTATTTAAAAGATGTGTAGATGTGGCACTTAGAGACATGGCTTAGTGATGAACACATGGCAGTGCTGGGTTAACAATTGGACTGGATGATCTGCAGGGTCTTTTCCAACCCAAACAATTCCATGATTCCATGAAGTATGCGTAGGTAATGTTTAGTAGCTCGGTTTAAAAAAAAACACCTTTGTGTGTTATGTTCCAAGAAAAGAATCATGTGGGAAAAAATGTAACCAGTGTAACAGAAGGAAATTGTTTAACTGGTAGGTTTAAAAAGAGTTAGAAATTGCTGTGGTGTACATTGGGAAAAAGGAGATGTTCTCCTCCATCATAGGATGTGGTACACATACTTTACCACATGAGTGGAGTCCAAAAAGGAGAGTAAGACATAGCAGTTCACTGTTGGCAAATCCGCCTCTGGGGTCTAAAGATTTTATTAAGGAAAATGCACTTATTGTTGATTTTCTCCTTGGGCATCAAAGCACAAAATGAGAGCCACCTTCTCTTGTTCTAATCCTCTTAAGATATTAGGGTCTGGTCAGTAGACTGCTTCTGACTGGTTCGTCATGGGGTCCTGTGGGTGATACAAGCAGACAAGTACTGCCTGCTAGTAATAGAAATTAATATGCTAGAAAAGCAGACTTCAGGTTTGTCTCATCAGCCAGAGCACTAGTTAATGCTGGGTTTGTGGAATGCCCTAAATACGTGTGTATCTGAAGGTGAATCATTCCCATCTTCCACCAGGGCTGGCTTTTTAAGTCTAAAATGTGATTTGGCATGTTTTCAAAAACCCATTAAGACGTGTTGAAAATATCGTAATCAAAAAGATCTTGTTAAAATATTGGGTTTATCTTAATATTCAGTAGTCTATAATTCACTACCTGGATGAGTTTTTCATTTGCCAAATAAATCCATGTTTTTGTTCCTTTGCCAGAATAAATCCTTTGAGCCTTTATCAAAGTGAAAGGGCAATAACCTGCTGAGCAGTATGAAAGAATTAGGTGATAAAGTGTTAGAGTAAAAAATGAATTTAATAAGTAAGTACACATTTCTCAAATTATACTTTGATTTTGAAGTGAATGCAGAAACCTTACTCAACAGTGATTTGATAATTGTTGCAAAGTATTAGCACATTTCCTTTATTTCAAAATCTCTATGTGAAGTATGTTTTTAAATTATACATTTTAAAATTCACCAAAAAGATCAAACGTTTAAATTAACTACGCTGACTAAAAGCATATATTCTGTAATGTGAAACAGACTGTGAATAATAAGAACTAGATGGAGTAGGAATAGGATGCCTACCCACCAAAGTAGAGATAACTTATTTACCTTGTAAGCTCTCAACAGCTGGAAGAAATAAAGTTATCTAAATAGTACCCAAAGTAGCTGGAAAATATAAGCACTGCTACAAATTCATACATATGTTTAAATAGTGAGAAGTTTTAAATTACTGTATAATGCTTGCATAAAATATGTAAGTCACTCCTAATTTTATTATAAGAATCTACAGAAATTTTGCTACAGTTGTGTAAGTTGTGTCTTCAACACAGAATTTTATTATGCAATTTTTTTACAGTCTTGGTGCTCAATGAAAAGCAATTATAATGATACTGTAGGGCATGGGGAAGACAGTAGAAAACAATGAAAAGGCAACTTAAGAATAAAAGGGTATTATATGAAATTTAGTCTAAAACGTAGCTTGAATGAGCTCTGACAGAGCTGATATTGCTGGTAGTTTCCTGTATCAGGAACTACCATGGAACCCCACCAGGAAGTGTATTACAGAGCAGGATCACATTACACCCTTGTTTTATGGTTCATTTCACTTATTTAATGCAATTTGAGTACCTGTAACAAAAGAGCACTCAAAAAGAGAATGTTTATTATTTGAAAATATGTCATTTCTGTAAGTCAAGTTGGGTTTTGGAGACACCTGATGTGCCTGTGTGAGTCAGTGCAGATCAGTACGACCATACAACGGGCTGTATGGCAAAAGCAAAGCGGTTCCATATTCCTGAAATTTTAAGGGTGATGCAAATACTTTGAATCTGTTTGCTTTTGCCTGTCTACTTTAGTAAACCAAGTGTACTACAGTGCTACAACAACAAAAATCATAGTAATTTTCTTTTATTACTCCAAGTAAATTTTAGTACAGTACAGCGGTTTATTAAAATTATGTCAACTAGAAGTGTTGTTTAGTGTTCCAGCTGATTTATAGAGCACAATAAAACATTCCAAAATCTCTGGAAATGAGACCATGCTACAGCCTGTATTGGTTTGACAAAGCTGTGTTCGTACGAAAAATGAATGTTTAACGCGCTAAGTAGATAATAATTCATCAATTCTGGCAGAGGAACTAATTTTTATTAATGTAGTACTTAAAAATGTGTGGAATGAACAGCTGGATGCCGCAGTTGTGGCATGCCATACTAAGTCTCTGTCTGTTTTCCCCTACAGTGATCTCAGTATGAACAACATTACTAAGCTGCCCTCAAACCCTGTGCACAATCTCCGCTTCCTGGAAGAGCTGTAAGTATCATTGTATCCTTGATGGGCATAGTCAGCACTAGGCACATTCCTGTGTTTGTCTCCCATACTTACTGTGGGAACCAGATAAAACAGTGCAGGAGAGCTGTCAGCCTGACACTTTTGGCACATGCGGAAACACTTAGTTGAAAAAAAAAAACATTTGCTTGTGATTCTGGAAATGAACTTATAAAAAAGTTACCACGAGGCTACAACTTCTCTAAGCAGAGACAGAGCCAAACAAATTAAAATTTTTAAACAAGGACTGTTTAAAAGAGCTGGATTGCTTCTTGGAAATAGTTAAGCAGCAGGATATTAAAAGTTTGAATACCAGCTCATGTTTATTAAAATCCCAAGTAAAGCTGTAATCAAAACCAAAACCTGCTGCCTTGTTCTGCCAGTGTCAAGGACAATTGAGTCCACATTTCATAGTATAGAGGCTTCTTGTCCTAATCGCTTTTAATTACTGTTTCCTTACTCTTAAACTTAACATCCCTGAAGGATGACTGTAGAGTGCAGAATCCTGCAAGAAGCTTAGTTACGCTATCTACTACATTCACCATGGGGAAAAAGTGCATTGCAAAAACTAGCTGATCAAGCACAACATCAAAAGAGGAATGCTGGCTTGAAGTGATGGTGACTAACCAAAAGTGAAAAGTATTGTGCATTCATGAGACCTGGATTTGGCAGTGACTCTAGTTATAATGGCCCAGGCTTAAAAGAAAATTTAGGTTTCTGAGGAGTGATGGAGACTCTATAATTGATGGACCATAGATCTTGTGGAAAAAAGCTGGCGCCTGTATTTTCATGAGTTCCTCTAAGTTTTGATTGAAAGCCTTGTATAAAGTGTGGCTTTTAAGTTTTTAAAACTGAAAACCTGCTTTTTTTTTTAGCATGTTTAGCTGATAACATGCCATAAAATCCACATAAGACATGCAAAGTCATGGTGCTACCCTTCTTGCAAAGATATGGTCTGTTTTAAGCTATGAAATTTGTACAGTCCTCTTCAATTTAGGTGGGTATTGCACTGACAGCTTTCAGTGTTCTTGCTAATGCTCAATTGAATTTTGCCACCTGGTCGTTCTAGCCAGCATCTACAAAAAAAAACCAAAAAAACAAAAAACCAAACCCGCCACCCCCCAAAAAAAAACCCAAAAACAAACTAAACAAACAAAACCACAAACAAACAAAACAAAACAAAAAAAAGGAAACAAACAAACAAAAAAAAAAAAACCACAGCAAAAAACCCATCCAACAAACCAAACAAAAAAAAAAAAAAGAAACTATTTTGTATGCTAACTTTGGACAATACCCTATTTGCAAGCAGGTTTTCCTTTCCTGTCTTATTTTTATTGCTCTCAGCATTTCTATTTGGAAAGCTTTATTTCATTTTATTCTTCCTCTCTTCCTTTAATCCTTTTCTTTGGTTCTCAATATCTGTCTTGCCATTAGTGCAACTTGCAAATAATGTAACAAACAGGAACATAACACAGAGGGATGTCACACACCAAGTGTAAACAACATTAAGTGCATATGGAGGAAATCATGCCTTAAAGCCCCTGCTTATGAAGTTCTTCATCATGTTCATGTTTGCTTGTCCAATCTCCTCTCAATTGTAATAACCCTACTAAAACCTACCAACCCAATTGCTCTCTGGCCAGGAGAGAGGAAAGAATTTGAACAAATGTTTGGGCTTCTCCTGGAAGGAAATTCTGATACAGCCAGGTTACCTTCACTTTTGCATTTTATTATTAGATCACAGAATCACAGAATCAGTGGGGTTGGAAAAGACCTTTGAGATCATCAAGTCCGACCTATGACCAAACACCACCTTATCAACTAAACCATGGCACTGAGTGCCACATCCAGTGGCATTCAGTGTATTTTTAAAATCCAGTATTTTTTTAAACACCCCCAGAGACAATGACTCCACCTCCCTGGGCAGCTAAATGGCCCAAATTTTCAGACTTAAGTCACTGCCTGAGGAACTGTTCTGTGGTGTGTGTCATCTTCCTGATCAAGACGTTTGAAAGTGTTCTTGCCTTCTCCTTGTGCTGGGCCTACCTTTTTCACTGGAAATATTAAACCTTTATTCTTACAATCCTCTGCTCTAAATTAAGTAATTCCAGTCTTTCATTGCTGGTAGTAGCAGCAAGATATTTATTTTTTTGCTATGTTTTGTTCTAAATATACATAGAAAACTCTTCCTTTTGTTTCACACTAACCAATCACTTCTATTTCTCATTAATTTAATGCTGTTTCATGAAATCCTTCTAGTTTTTATTCACTTTAAAAATAAGCTTAGAAACTGAAGCCTTAGAAGATGTGAGGCAACTGATGTGAGGCAATTCTCATTGTGCTGAGAGATTCTTTGGTGTTCAGATGCATGCAATGCAATTCAACCTAGTATTATATAGAAAAAAGTATAGACAATGAAAGGGAAATTTTGATTTTATTCAGTTTTGAAGTAGGGGAGAACAGCCATTGTAGTTCTCATGATCCCCTATATTAATTTTTGAGTGGTGATTTTACATATGAAAATTATTTTTCCCATCCAGGCATTACCATATGATTTTTTTCCTAGTTTACATGAGAAATCTGTGTTTTGCTTGTGTGGCTCATTTAAAAAGTACTCTTGAAAAATGTAACTTAGCCCATAATTCAGACATTGTTAAAATAAGATTTTTATGAGATCTTTACTAAATCAATGTTTCATAAAATTAAAATACATCTTAGAAATGTCTATTTGATCTTTGAAGTACACGACAGCAAGAGCTTGAAATGCACTTGTAGGGTTTTTCTGGTGTTGAAAAAAGTCTTACTTAAAGATCCCTTTATTAGAGATCTGTTTCAAACATCTGATAAAAGCTCATGACTGAACCACTGAATTTTAGCTTAGATGTTACATCCTCAATTCCTGGTTTGGCAATCCTATTAAATGATTACCCTGAAAAAACTGAGGTTTAGTTAAAACAGTTAAACTAATTGTTTTGATTTCAAAGCAGTGGTATATAAGACAGGTCTCTTTAGCCAGTTCTGACCTTCCAGGCTGAATCTGATCCACTTTTAAAGCCAAGGTTAGACACCTCTACATGCAGCATTTTTGCAAATCTGATGATCATGTCTGGTACTTATTCTTAAAGACTATGATCACCAAAGTAAAATATATTGAAAGTGTTTGTAAGGTGCATGGTCCTCTTGGAAACATTTTGGAAAAACAATGGAGTTTTGGAAATTTTGGAAAATGTTGAAGTACTTGGGATTTCCTAATTCTCAAAAAAAAAAAAAAATTCTGAGCAAGATCTCTTATTTGTGAAAATTATGGGCCTTTCAGATTTAATTTTCTCTTAAAGCATATATGACGGAACTCCCACCAAGAAAGAAGTATGTTTCAGCTGTTTGATTATCAGCAAGTTGCTCTGCATGAACTTGTACAAACACTATTAAGTCAAATTCTTCATTACAAATTCAAAATAACTGCAGATATTTATCAGTCTGACTGAATCCAAGACTCACTCTCATGTGGATTATTTCTAGACATATGTCATTATACAGGATGTGTAGAATGCCTGTTCTAATAGAGCAGTGAATTAGAGTAATGCATGGAAAAAAGGTTTTATAAAAAATCTAAAGGGTGGGATTCTTAGCAGCTTTAGAGGCAACTACATCTGAGTGCAGACCTAACATTTTGTGATTAGTTACACTTCAAAGCAGTGCCTGAAACTATTTTATTTTATAAATTAATGTCTCAATGAAATGTGAGGAAGAAAGCCAATAATGATTTAAAACTATTTGAATCAGACCAACAAAATCTCTCCAACTAGATATATCCACATATACATATATATGCATAAATATATGCACAGACACCCACACATGCACATATATAAGGCTTTAATTTTAAACACAGGAACATTCCACAGATAAGCAAAGCTTCAAGTGATATTAAGTAAATTGCTATTTTTCAGCAACTTAAATTGGGTTTTTAGTAAAACAGCAACAAAAGACTGCTGTATTGCAATTGCTTTACTACAGAGCAGGACAGTCCCAAATAATCTCTTTTCTACAAAATCAAGCAATGAAGTCACCCCAAATTATTTGCAATCTACATACCAGCACAAGAAAGTTTTCTGACTTGTGGTTATTTTAAAATGATCTTAAAATCAAATAAATATATCTACAAAGTTTCTTAGATTGATCTTGGCATTATTATAGTGGTCTATTGGGCAAAAGTGCCTTTGAAAGTACAATTTACTGTAATGCAGAAGTGCAAAATTGCAGTTACAATACATAAGCAATGTATTATGGGAATCTTACCATGATTTGTGTTGAAATCCCTTTACACTTCAAAAGTGGTCAAGAAGCTACTGTATATGTGAAAATGAAGTCCTAAATTACCGGACATGATCCATTATGAGCTGTTGGGTTGTTTTCTCTTTTTACTTCTCCCTCTGTTTGCTCTTTCTCTCTGCAAAGATGTTTTCAAAGGGTTAATGGGAATTAGGTGTTCTTTTCCCCACTGACTCTGAGTTGTGGAACTGAGATCTCTGGTCATGGACATTTTTGAAAACTGAGAGCATTTGCTCTTGGGGTCCTATACAGTCTTTCTTTTGTACTAATGTAGGCATATTGTGACTAGCATTGAAAACAGATTATATACTTTTAACTATCATGTAAGCTGGTAGAAAACAGGAAAGTCCTTCAGCCATAGTCCAAAACTTATTTGAGAAAGTGGGGGAATCATGTAAGTTAGTTCTACAATCTTGAACATTATCATTAAATACTAAAATATTTCCTAAAGGTTTATTTGCATAAATTTAAAAATCTTTAAGGCAAGAGTAAAAATGCCAGCACCTGACATGTAGAACTAAAAAAAATAGAGTATCATCTAGTGGTCTCAAACTGTCCACACATTCCAATGTCACTTCAATACCAGTTTTATAGTTCTTGCACAGCAGAGTTTAGCTGAGCTGATCCTGGTGGAAATTGGTTTGTGTCACCTCCAATAGCTGAAGTTTCAAGAACTGTCACTTCTAAATGACTTGTGTTCCCCTAGATAATTTCAGAGTAGTGCACAATCTAACACCTAAGTTGTGAATTCAGCTTCTTCATATAAATTGCAAATTTAGTTTCTTCACTTCATGTGTGCATCCATGGGGATCAGACTGTGTCACTGTTCAATATGTGGTGTTTGTCAGTGAGAAGTATCTGCCACCAGCCCAGCAAATGGCCCATGGCATGCTGTAAATTCTGTTGCTGCAGGACAAATTTTGTTGATACCTGAGGACTGTGGTTTCCCAACTTTGATTTAATATAGGCCACACTCAAAGGCCTGACAGGGGGAAGTGCACCAGTTGTTTTGAAATATGTTGGTAAAAACACTAAGAAGATGTTTACCTAGTTAATCAGTTGGAAAAAATGACAACAGTTTTCTCCCCTAGTTTTTGCATACACAGTTTAGGTTTATTAGAAAAGAACAAACCCAAGCACAGAAGATTCCTACAGTATGAGCTGACATCTTGTAACCTTTACATCCACAAAATGAGGGCCCTGGTGTTCTGGAGCTCTCACTGCTTTTGATGCCGTCCCTTTGATGCCACCAAAGTGAGTAACAACAAAGAACTTGCCCATGTGGATGTGTCAGCCTGACATCCTCCAAACTGCCCATCTTATCAAGAACAACAAGATGAGGAACAGAAAAAAAAAAAGAGGGGGAGAGAGAAAAACAACAGAACAAATGCCTTACTAAATCAGAGCTGCTTGCATTGCTTGTTGAATAGCTTGTGCTGACAGATAATTATTCTGGGTATGTTAATGCAAATTGCACGGAGCATACTTGACACTGGAACTGCTGTGCATCTGTGGGGTAAGGGGAAGAAGGGGAGATGGCAGGGTAGGAAAAAAGATAAAAGAAAACTGAAAACATTCAGATATGCTTGCAAGCAGAAACAATAAATATTCTAGGTTGATATCCAGGAAACCTTGTCGGTGCTGCTGCGTTACTCTTATTGAGTGTCTGTTGAAATTTGGTTTTGGATTGTATCATACAAATGCTTTCTGGTACTTGTAATTTATTATCAAGCAATATTCATTAGGAACTGGTTTAGAACATCAAAAAGAGTCATTGGAAGTGCTTTTTGTGTTTTGCGATCAATACAGATAGTGACATTACACTTAATTAAAGTAGGGTGAATCGTGCTATATATCTGTAGATCCTGAGGCAGGATTTTAATTTAAGTCTTACACATTCTGTGTGTACTGCAGTAACAAGTATGCAGAAATAATTTCCTTTTTTTTTTTTTTTGTCAGTGGAAGTTCAGTCTGTTTGTAGACTGCTTAATTTCAGTGCAGTGAGAACATTTGGTACCTACATGGATCAGGTTTTTTCACTTGCTTAGGATGATGGGTAAGGAATTCAGACCAGATCACATTTATGTCTAATAGGTTCTCAAGCACAGTAGAACTAAATTCTTCCCTCTAAGTTGTTTCTTTGAATTTTCAAAGAGGAGTAGCCATAATTCCTCCAGTAATTCATTGCTGTTGCCTCATTGAACCACATAGAAAACAGCAGCAATCTCAAAACCTGGATCTACACAATTTGTGTTTTTTGCCTATCACACTTAAATGACTAAAAGCTAACACATTTTTCATTATTTTCAGTTTGATCGTACTGTGTGGTGTTGCAGTACACTTTAGCCGGTTCCTGCTGTTAATGATTATTATTTCCTGCCTTTTCTGATGATAGTGGCACTACAGGGATAGAACCAAAACCAGCATCAGAAGTGTAAATGACACTTGAGTGAACCAGCCTAGGAAATATTATGTATATGATCCGCTATTTATTGCTCCATGTTGCTGTAACATTTAAATACTGAGAAAGAAATTTTAACAATTTTGAGATCCTTCTGAGAGTTGTGATTTGGTGAAAACATTCTTCAAACACGGAAGCAGTGCCTCTTAATGATTGTATCCATGAGACCCACAGCTGGGAATCAGTGTGGGATATCCTGGCTGATGCTGGGGTTCCCCCTGAGAGTTGTCCTTGCTGCAATTGGAAGGCAGGTACCTGGTACTGTTCAGCAGAAGGACTCACTTGTTGTCAGCACTGGCTAGGGACACCTTCACAAAGGAAGAAATCAGTTGTCTTTAGCAGTGATTGGATCACAACCATGTCAGATGCAGAAAGAGTCTGTGCCTTTTATAAGTGGAGAAAGAAACAGTATGTTTTGAACCATATTCTTAACTGACAAAAATCTATGATCTGTTTCATCAAAGCCAGTTCAAGATCAAATACACACTGATTTAATTCCAACTGCTTTAGGCCTGTTGGAGTTGTTCCAGTTTACACCCTATGAGAATTTGGCACAAGCATTTTAAAAGGCAATTAGGCCCTAAAGCAAGAGCAGACTGTGTTGTATCTGAATTTCCAAGTAAACTGTAAGTAGCATACTTACATACAGCACAATTATGACTTGCACACTCTCCTCCCCTTATTTAAAGAAAGGTGAATATCTTTACATTTTTTTCTTTGATCTCTATGAGCATCAGAATTTTTATAGATCATTTGACTCACATTTCTTTTATATTACTGTAATTTTATAGTTTTAATTAACATGACAGATTGAAATATAAAAAGATAATTAAAATGCAGACTAACATTTAAATTTCTGGGCGAGCAAAATAAATCTTAAAAAATATTTGAAATATGTCCTGATATCATCTGTGAATTATTAACACTGTAATTAATCACCCATTAATTCATACACCTCTATTGCATTGGCCTGAGATTAATCATAAATACATATAAAATTGAACTTTTTTCTCAGAATTTTAGTTGACTGTGGATAAGTGCTATATGAATATCCGTATTGTCAAAACACTTTTGATGTAAGTAGCAGGAATGTTTCATGTTACCTATTTATCAATGTATATGTAAGCTGAAGAAAATTAGAAATAAAAATTTATAAATTACATATTGGCTATATATTTATATAAGTGGAGTAAATATATGTGTAGTTGTGTGCTTGTGTACCTTTAACAAAGTTTGACAGGAAACAAAATTGAGATGAGATTCAAAATTGGTGAATTCTTCCTTGAACAAAGGCAATTTTTTTATACCCAGAACAAGTTGTTCTAGAAAAAGATTCGGAAATTTATGTTTTCTTGTTATACTTCTGTGTTATTCCTCCCAAATAGCCATTTCCTCCATTAAAAATTGGGGAAGTAGGTTTAGGATCTATAGTAGTGTTATTGGTGCAGCTCCTCAGAGAGAAGCAAATTACTGGCAAATATGATACTGTGGCAGGATGCAAATGAGAGCCCCATTTCTACTTGTGTCAGCACAATTTTTTCCCCCAGACTCCAATGAGACTGATATTTCACCATGGATCTTTATCAGGTTGTTCAGAACAATTATGGTAGTTGGAGGAGGCAGATCAGGCTTTAATGAAAGAAGTTTCGAATTACAAAAGAGTTTCTTCTCTGTACACAAGGTATAAAAGACACAGCCCATGATTATGTTAATTTTAATGGAATTTTCTACATACTAGTGTTTTAGCACCAAATTCAGGAAGGTACCACACAGCACAGAACAGTCCCATCTTTTGGGGTTTTGCACTGTCTCAGGCCTTCTGAACTTTCAGTTTATGTTCACCAAAAAAAGGATTCTTTTCAATTTTCTGTCTGGAGAGGTTGCTAGCTGTAGCATATAATGGAATAAATTATGAGTAGAACACTGTTTTCCAGGAAAACATACGAACATGAAACTGACTGGATTATGACTCTGTTAACCTAGTAATTTATATAGATACAGAAATAGATATATAGATATAAACATATCCATAACATTGTCTTAGCTTGTGCGGTCTTTGCTCTCATGCCTTAAATAAAATCAGCAAACCAGTCAGTGAACAGAAGTAAACTGCAGAGTCAGAGACATACAGAAAGAATTCTAGTTGACAGAATTATGCTTGTAGAAATCCCTCTGTATCTTTGCACAGTTGAAGAAAGGTTTCAGATTGCACTCACAATTCCATTCTGTGTAGGATATTGCACTACATGGGAACTGATTAAATATAATGCATCACAAGTGATGCAATGATATATAACCTAATCTCTATTAAAGGGCATGCACTGGCATTAGTCTAGAAACATTGAGTCAGTCTGGTATTTATATCATAGTTTACTGGCAAATACTAAGAGTGAAATATATTTATCAGCAATTTGAGGGTAATTAATTTCTACTTAATTGTATCTGTTCTGAAAATATTACTACAGTTTCACTATATTTTCACTTTGTAATAATGAAGCTTGACTCCTTTTACATTGTTTATTCCCATTTCATGTTGCGTCACACTGAGATCCAGTGTCATCTATTCTCCTACATTTCAGCACCTTTCAATATTTGATAATATTCAGAAAATTCCATTGTGCTAATCCTGTTAGAACACAGCAAGAATATTTATCAATGTAAACATATGCTTTTTCCCAATGAGACAGTTACCTCCCTTTCATGTCTTTTCTTTAGTTTTGATACTACTAGATTTATAGATACACTTCACAGATGCTTGATCAGCATTTGCTGGACTAGATCTTACTTAAGCAGAGAAGGGAAGCAGCCACTACCAGTATTGTACTGTCTCTGTCTTCTGCAGACTGAGAAGTAGCTGGGTTAGATTTCCCTGTAGGTTCTTTCTACAGTTAGTGGAAATATGTTTTCTTTATTAAATGCCACAGTTTTTTAGTGTTTCAAGTTCTCCTTCATCCCAGCAGGTATAGAGGAGATGCTTGGTTCCAGGTAAGGTTTGTTCTGGTGCAGAAAACATCTATACAAAAAGCCATTTTCAGTTGGGAAAGAAACATTGTTGTACTAGAAATGTGAAGTTGACTGTTCTCAGTCACAACTCATATTTATTTGCTTCTTTCTGATGAATGAAGTTTTTCTTTTCAGACAAAGCGGAACAAGAAAAAGGTTTCTGATAATTTTTGGAGATTTAGTTCTCTTGTCTGGGAATGCTCTTTTGACTGGATGGTCACACCATTTCTCAGAACCATGACACTGCAGGAGAGGTCAGAATAGGTCAAAGAGGTCTACAGATGGGGAGCACTCAAATGAGAATGAGACACACTTTTTCTTAGATCTGACCATAGGCCATGAGCATGACTTGCAGCACTACAACTATTCCAACAGTGAGCACTGATTGCCAGTGCAGCTCTGTGGTGTTGGAAGATATTTTATAAATTACTGCCATTTATAAGTATGGAGGCCACTTGCTTTTCTCTCAGTTCATTTATTTTACATCTTTTAGAAAGAAACTTGCAGTAGTATAAAAACTATGCCTAAGCCAAAAATATCCTGACTCCAAGCATAGCAAGTAACAAGTGCTGAAGGAGATATGTGGTGGCTCTTCTCTGTAAGCTTTTCCAGCCTCCATTAATTTGCAAGATTATTCAAAGCAGTGCAAGTAAAATTTAAATCTAAAAGAACATAATGCAAAAATAGGATCCTTTCTGATTACTTCTTCATTAAAGAGATGTGATAGATTTAAACCTGAATGTACTTAATGGAATATCTCTAATCTATCTACGAGAGATTTTTAAACTGTCAGAAATGCATAAAATAAAAAAAAAACTTTTTAAAATGGATATTCAAATTTTTTCAAACAATAAAAGTCAACCATTTGGTTATGTAAGTTCTAAAAACAAGCAATTTCATTCCTGCTCTCAGAAATTATTAACTAAATACTAAGGTGTAGGGACAGATACTGTGTCCATTTGTCCTTTGTTCAGGGAAAATTATACTTATCCATTCAGACTAAAATTACTAACCAAAGTACATCCAAAAGTCAGTAAAATACTAGGCAGATTCCCTCAAATAATTTAGGTAAAGGAAAACAAAATCCCCAAAATAGAGGACAGTGAACCCTGGTAGACACTTCATACATACTGTAGTGTCAACAAAGGGATGAATTTTCCCTTATGCCAAGGCTGAAAACAGAAACACAGCAATAGCAAGAAAATGCTGCAAGGAAGACATTAAAAATTATCAGGAATAAATAAGTTGAATTTCCTGAGCTTTGCAGCATGCTGCGTAGGACTGATTTGCTAACTTTTATTCAAGAATACTGAAAGGGTTAGACGACCATTCAAATGAATCATTTTTGCTGATTTTTACCAAATACTACAGTGCTGGGGAATTCTAATGGTCTGGGAAGGCGCTACTATTGCGCCAGAAGTGGTTTCGTAGTGCGTCTTGGGAATAGATAGGTGCTTTTGCTGAGCTCGTTCCAGAGAAAATCATGAAAAGTGCATCATGAAAAAGTGTTTAGCTTGGTAAATGAAGGACAGACAACATCATTACATCAGAAATAATTGCTTCCAGATGTCTGCCTTTTCTGCACTCACAGGTTGCTTGGTGAGAGAACTACAAGGACGTATATATCCATACATGGCATTTGTGATATAGTTGATGTAGCCCTATGCTGAAATACATAGGCTGTACATGAAGAGCATAATCTACTGCTGCATCAGCAGAGGAATGTCATAGAAGCTAGTTCTAAGTACAAGCTCTTTTCAAATTGAAAACTATTCAAAGCAGAACTTCAAGAATGACCCGAGGCTGAAAAAAACTCATGAGTAAATACAGAAGTTTTGCCTACCAAAAAGTTTAACATGTTGTTTCTACATCTATCTAAAGTGTTTGTACAAGACATTTTCAAGAATTAAGAAGTTGTGATCTAAAAGGAAAAGAAACAAAACTTTTTTAAAGGGGTTGGAATTTGAAAAAAACCCAAGCATTAAAAATTACATTTCGGTTTAACAGTTCTGGTAACTATCACTCAGAACAGCTCAGGAACATGGCTGTACATTTTCAAAAAAATGCCAAACATTAAGGCTTGCTGAAGACCACCACAAAGATGATCCAAAGCTGGGAAAAGTGAGTATTTAGACATTGAAATAAAACTTTAAAGCTGCTCAGTGTCCCAAACACATTGCCGCAGTCTTGCATTTACAGCCAGGTGATGCATGCTTGGTAATTTCCACAGCCCTTCTCCAGGAGCTCTTAAATAGGTCTGATTTTCTCAGCTATCCCACCTTCTGAAGGGTATTAGGTTCAAACAGGGGTCATTAACATGTAATGCTTTGGGCAGTGTGCATTGCCTCAATTATGAGTGAAGAAATGGTGGCAGCCTGAAAGAGGACACTCTTGAGTCTTCAGACATGTGGGTTTAGTTCTCTGCTTTTTATCAAGTTTTCCACATGACACTCACAACAGTAACTGAAGTGAAAATCTCAGTACATTTTTTTTCCAGTCAGGTTTTGCAAACTCATAACTTTGTGGTTCATGCCAGTCTCATGTCCAGCGTTGTGTCCAATCGTCATCAAAATGGCAGAGCAAAAAGGTGCTGTGGGGGTGAAGTAGACTTTAGGTTTTCTTTTAAACAATCATATCATAAAAACTGAAATCAGAATTAGACAGGTCTCAGCCTCTAATGGTTAGTGATCCACAAAAGGCATTTAGTTTCAGGAACACAGTCTGTTGTGCCTGAACTAGAATATGCCTGCTTGATCCAGTAACAACCCAAAAGTCATTGCCATGTGTGTTCAGAATGAAAGCTGAAGCTTGCAGAGGTTCCTCACACATGTGAAAAAAGGCCCTCACATCTGAGCATATAAGTGCCTCATCTTGGAGCAAGAATGAACCAGGTTTGGTTTGCTCAGCCACCTGCAGGAACTCAGCTGCATGTGCCCAGTTCTCAGGTGTCTGGAGATCAGACTCCACTACACTCTCAGTGAGAGACAAGCCCAGCAGCTCTGTCTGATGCTGATTGTCATTGCAGAGCTCAATTACCTTTGTGGAACAGAGAGAGCTAGTTCAACGTTACAGGTTACATAGCTCAGTGGGGCTATCTGTACAGGGAAAAAACCTTTTCCAGTAACTGAAAATTCTTGCAAAGTCTCTGTAGCTACGATCTAGATGTTTTCTTTTTCTTTTCTTTTTCTTTCTTTTTTTTTTTTTCAATATATAGACAAATGTATCTTTTAATTTTCTGTATGCAAGCAGTGACTAAAAGCAAGGTGTGCACAGGACTCTGTTGTTAGCTCAGGGAAAACCCAACACAGAAGAAGACTACATTTAAGGGCCAGCCACTGCTGGATCTTTGGACTCCCTTCAAAAGTACTTGCCCTTTTCCATGAACAGTGTTGGCAAATCTGGTGCCTATTTCAATGCTGTAGCTTTCTCTCTGGCAGCTTGGTACCTAAGGAACTTCCTGGAACCTGTCTTGTGCTCTTTCCTAAGGGGCCAGAGGCTGGATCATATGTCAGCTCTGGTATCACATCAGCTGGGCTATGGGCTCTGCAATACTGGTGTGCAGTATCTTGGCTGATGGGGCATACAATTCCACTTGGCTTAACTTGTTCTGCAAAGGGGGTTGCATCATATCAATTTGCATTTTTTGTCAACTAGGGGCACACTCTGGAGCCCTGCTGACTCAAAGTAACTTTACTGGGAAGCTATCCCATAGCAGTCAGATTTCCAGGTAGGGTACAGGTATCACAGCAAATTCAGGCTGAGTTGTGATGTTAGAAGTCTGAATGCAAGATCATAGAGTGACATAGGTTGGAAGGGGCTTTAAATCCCATCTAATTCCAACCCCTTTCCGTGGGCGGGGATGCCTTCCACTACACCATGTTGCTTAAAGCCCCATCCAACCCGGCCTTGAGCATTTCCAGGATCCTCTGGAGTTATGCTGGTGGGGAACATGGAAATGCCATTATTTCATATCAAATAGATTCTCTCTTTCCTAGACACAAACTTTACAGAATGGTGCAGGTTTTGGTTGGGTTTTTTTGTTGCTGTTGTTGTTTTTGTTGTTGTTGTTGGGGTTTTTGGTTTTTTATTTTTAGTCAGAGTAACACACTTCAACAGAGGTATTTGGTGTACTTACCTAGATTTGTAAAATATCTTCAGGCAAGATGCAGTAGCAGAGCCCTACAAATTTTGACAAATACACTTTTTGCCAAGCTATTACACATCTGCTCACAGGGAAACCTGTTATTCCACCAGTTTTATGTATAGTTATTTCAAAATGAACTCTAATCATTGTTATGTGGATGTATTTTTATATTTGTGCAAATGAGTGAAATGTTCACAGAAATCATACATGCACAATTCTGACAGTGCATGCCTGTAAATCCTATTACGCTAATGGTTGTCACTATGTCTGTATTTAAGTTGCTAAACTTAATTTGATTGTTCTAAATCCTGAAAAGAATATGAGGAATTCAATGTACATTCTAAACCATAAGCCAAATTTGCAATGAAATTGAAGTGTTTTCTCTGCAGTCCAGCTCTCAGTGGATCAACTGTGCAGTTACAGGCTTCTCCTTATTTTTTTTTATTATTATTTTTTGTTTTAGAAAGTGTATTAATGACAAAACTAGGTTCTTGAACTACTGCCTCTGGCATCAGCCGCTCAAACATAGCTGGTGCACTTTTTAGCAACCAAATTAATTCCACATGAAGAGAAAAACTATTCACTCTTTTCCTTTTTCAAACTTTGCAGACGTCTTGCAGGAAATGGCTTGACATACATTCCTAAGGGAGCATTTGCTGGCCTTTTCAGTCTTAAAGTGCTGTAAGTAAACTGTGTGTTGTTTGATATATTTCTGATTTCCTAAATGCTCTAGGGAACTAATTAACCAGTGAAGTTTTGATCAAGTAAATTACTTGATAATATTTTGTTCAGCTCATTTTGAACAATTCCATTGAAGATACATATGAACATCATTAAATCTTTGTTTTTTCACATAGAAAGTATCCTAAACAAAAGTTGGAAAACATTAATAGCATTCTAAAAACGACTTGCTCATCAAGTAGATGTCTGTACAATATCAAAGGTAAAAATTGATTCAGTTAATAGTGTCTTTAATTATCTCAAAAGTCCTGATTTCAGCTGAACATTTCATGATCACACAGAACTGAGGGTTTCCTTTCCTTGAGAGACATGGGAGAAAAAACATTGTACACCGTGCAACGTAATTTGAAACACAGTTCACATTTCATGTATTATTCTTTGCAATGTAGTGACTATTACATAAATTATTAGAAAACTATTATTCCTGTATTATTTGGAGTAATAAAACAGTACATATTCTTACTAAAATTACTAGCAGGCTACATCTCACAGTGTTTACACTAGAAGGGATCTTTGTCCATGTAAAGTTCACAGAACCTGTATTATTAGCAAGAACACCAGCCTCCTAGGTGGTGTCAAGCCAGGCCTGATGCTACTGTACAAATCTCTACTGAAAAAATACTTAGCAGGAAAAGAAGTATGAAGAGATTCCCACTCCATCTACCTCTAAGTTGGCAAGTTCTAGCTCTTGTTGGCCCAAGCAGATTTAGGCCTGCCAGAAATTATTTCATTTACAATGTCCCATTGAATATGCCTCCTTTTGAAGGCAGCATGTGCTACTTCAGATTTTTCCACATAGAATATTTATATATGTAGGAGTCGGTCCAAACAAGGATGTTAGGTAGTATGGATGAAACCATATTCAAAAGGATGAAAATATTCTTTAAGAGTGGAAAGTGATTTTTCAATCTTTGAAAGGTAAATGATGTGATATTTCAGAAAAAAGACTTGTCAATTCATTGCTAGCAGCCTTTGAATTTATTTCACTGAAAAAAAATTAGCAGTTTATTTATAGAGATGAAGTTTTATTCAAACTAAATCATAAATACCTCACACAGTTAAGAGTTGATTTGCCATTGTTGCATTTTCCTGAGTAAGAATTTCAAGAGTCAGTCCAGCTTTATTAGAAGAAAGTCACTTCAGAAGGAGAACAATATCAGTACATGAGAATGAAAATTTCAGAATCAGTGGAGGCAATTAGGAGGTTATAAGCCCTATTGAAAGTAAATGGGATTTATTGTTTTTACTTCCTTAGCTGCTATGAAAATCCTGCTTAAAGCTGATGTCTAGCTGTTAGCAAAGCTAGTATGCTACGGGTATTTGTTTGCTTTGAAGAGAGTGGGCCTTTGACAGGGGCAGGGGAATGGATTATTTGTGTAACTTCCTTTGTGATCTTGAAGTAGGACCAGTACAAAGAAGGCAAGCTTAGAAGAAAAATTCTAGTAGAAAGAAATGATCTTTACTGTGTTGATTCTGGCTTTTGTGCTACCCAAACTGTAGGATGCTGCAGAATAACCAGCTACGCCAGGTGCCTACGGAAGCACTCCAGAACCTGCGCAGCCTGCAGTCTCTGTGAGTATACCCGATTAATCAATTTGCAACCTTGCATGAACATTAATATATCATTACCTAATAATTATCTGCTCGTATTACTTTGTTATGTGCTGAATCAACTTTTTCTTTTAATTCTCTGTGAGCTGCTTTTCAAGAGGATTGTACTCTCAATTAGACATCAAAAGTGATTGATTTGATTCCAGTAATTTCCTGACACTGGCAGTTTCTTTGCAGCATTATAGACTGGTTCAGCATCTAGAAGACACTCCTTGGCCTGCAATGCTTTCTGTCAAAAACATGGTATCTTGTTAGTATTCTATAGTAGGGAAGAAAAGGAATCCCAAATTATTCCCTTGTTTTTTTCATTTGGTGTAATTTTTTTTCTTTTTAAGCAGTATGAAAAACAATGATAACTCATGAAACAAAGTGCACTAGAAGATGCTTAATTACATTCTGTGCTTCAGGCAGGCCTCTGCATTTATAGTTCTTGACTGTCTGTGCTGACTCAGTCCACAAGCTTCATTTTTAACAGAACTCCTGCCAGAACTGCTAGACCGAGAATGAAGATTGGCTGCTTTGTGGTATGAATGAAATTATTTTGGTGTTCTTCTGCCCTATAAGAATGGTTGTACCAGGCTGTGCTAAAAGCTGACCTAACTCAGCATCCAGCCTGAAATAACAGATGCCAAAGGAAAACAAGAAGGTTCAGCAAAGTGTACAATACTGCTTTGGTAAACTGTTCCAGTAGCCAGAGATTTGCAGTCAGGGAGTCACTGAGTCTATTGTGGCTTTGATAGGTAAAGGGTTTTCTTGTATGAGTTTGTACAATTGCATTTTGAGCCAGTGAAACACTCATGATTTTTTTTGTGGCAGCACGTCTGCTGATCAGCTAGACTGTGTAGCATGGTGAGGTACCTTCTGATATTTACTTGGAACTTTTCACCACATTTGATGTTCTCTGCAGCACCAGGAGCAAGTGGAAGCAGCAGTTCTGTATTCATGTACACTTGATTTATATACCTCTCCTGTATCTCCATTAGTCACTTTTTTTCAGATGTAATCTGCTAGGATTGTCTCTTATGTGGAAGCTATTCCATTCCTCTGTCATCCTTGTCATGTTACTGAACTTCTTTTCAGTTCTCATGTATTTGATCTGAGATGAGTGAAGGAGGGATGAGCCCTGTACAGCATTTTTTAAGTGTGCACCATGGGTTTATAGAGGGCAAAAATGGATGGTTTTTTTGTTCGCTTTCCTACTAATTCAAAGCTTTGTTTTGTTTAAATTTTTTTAAACCTTTTAACCTTTACTGAATGCTGAGCTGTTATTTTCATTCTGATTGCAACTGCAGAACTTCTTTCTAGCATGTTAGTAGCTACTCAAGAACTGTAAAGTTTGAAGTGCCTTTTCCCTCAGTGCCTTGCTTGATACCTCTCTATAATGAACTTCATCTGCCATGTTTTTGTTCAGGCACTTTGGCATCAGGTGTTCCTTCTATTGCACTTGCACTTCATATTTTGTAACCACAAAGACGTTCTTGCTGTCTAAATACAGGATGTGGTAAATTGAGCTAGTTTCTGAACTACCCACAAAATTGTATTGTCACCTGATACAAAAAAAATTTACAATATTTTCTAAAGGAGCTACTGATTTTGAATCTGCAGCATGAAATATCTCAATGATTGAAAACAGAGAAGCTGTTCTTTGCTCAGAGGAAAATGTCAAATGACTCTTCTCTACGCTTTAGTTGACCACCTTATATTGTCACAAAATTACTCTCAAATAAAGTGATTTTCCTAAAACTTTGCAAGATCTGAATAGAGAATTCAATCTGGAAGTTCATAGCTTTCACAAGACATGTTGCTACAGTGTGCACCAACATCACAGGTAAAAGTCTAACATTCACAAGGATAGGATGAGCATCTATACCTGTCTGGTTAGAGATAAGATGTTGGTTGGTTGAGAAATGTGTTGTGTTGAACATACTATTCTTTTTTATCTAGGAAAAGAAGTTCCACCAGAAGGCTGACATATTCTGTATACATTTTGTTCAGCCAAAATCTGAAGACCAGAATTAATGAAATTAGTTTATTTTCAGAAAAATCATGTAATCTGTGTATGATTTAGCACTACACATTATACTGTAATAGCTCCCATGTTCTTATGCCTGTCTTGTACTACATTTGCCTCCTTAATATACAAAGCATTTGTTAAGTTTTCTAAAGGTGAAACAGCCCTAAGAATTAATTATCTTATAATTGTTATTTGGTCAGTGCCTTTTTTCTTTATTGACCAGACACAGACAGAAATATCTCAGCCGTATACTTTTGAGGTTACAGTTCTTTCCTTTGATCTTTGAAAAAGTCATGAGAAAATGCTGGTCTAGTAACTATATTAGGTTTTGTTTCTGCTAAACAAACAAAAAAATCTTGCTGAGATCACATCACTCTATACACATTATGGACCAAAACATGATAAGCCAAGCCAACAAGTGTTCCTTTGTTACTCTGAAAGAGATTGCTGAATTTTCAGTACAGTTTCTAAACAAAATGACAGTCTCATTCAGGCTTTGCTGCAAATTTTTTTTTCCTTGGGTGAAGACGTTGAAAAAGTAAACTGGAGTTTATGCAGTCTGTTTAAAGGACTGAATTATAACAGAGGGAGAATAGGAATGGTCAGTAGAAACCTTTAGACAGCTGCCTAGCAGACCCAAGATGGAATGATATAAGTTTGTACAGAAAAACTACTATCACCTGAGAAAGGATTACTGGCAAAAGAGACCTCTTTGAGGAAAAGAAACCTATTATTCTTTTGTTTGCTTAAAAGGAGTTTTGCCTGCCAGATAAAGGTTTGCACAGATTCAATTTCTTGTTTCATGTACTCTAGGAATTTTCTGTTCTCAAGGTTGTTTTGCATTGGTTTCTGATTTACAATAGGAATTATTTCTTAAAACGTTTTTAATAGCAGGAGTCTTTTCAAGAGTGTAATTAAGAGGTTAAAAGCCTTCTCAAAAGCATTTTCTGTAAGATAACAACTTCTATTTATTATGTTTAGTTCTGCAGGTGGCATGATTTCTCAAAGCCTCATTAACCCTTCGCTTTAACATATATGCAGGGGGGAAAAAGCTAGTGATGGGACTCAAATTTCTTCCTTTTGTGGTTTTACTCAGGAAAGGCAATCATGCAAAGGGGCAAACCATAGCAACTGCCTTGATGCCTTAATCAATGTGAAGAGGATTATATTAAAATCCTTTTTATAGAAATATCCATGTCTAATTGTGCATGTGTGCACAACATGTTCATATGCACACACTAATATTCCATGTTCACTCATAATGCAAATTCATCACAAATTTTTGCATCCGGGATATTTCTGGATGATATGCTCTCCCTATTATCTAGTTCCAGGCTAAAAAATGAAAGTATAGGTGTCAATATTGATAGAATCATTAATTGATGTAAAATGGCCTGTTGTGCAGAGAACAAGAGCTGATGTGTTGCAGAAACAAGCAACAATTTCTTCCACTTTATTGTCCAAGTTGTACTATTGCCAGTATGTAAAGTGGTGTGACAAGACTGTGTGACAATTCATAAATTTCTTAAGGCTTGACTTACCTGACTTACTGTTAGAACAGATCAATCTTATTCAGAGAGCAGATATTACTCAATAATTAGTATAAAATGAGAAATACACACCAAGATTAAATAAAAATGTGTAAGATTTGTGAATTTCACCTTTGACAGAACAATGTCTATGAGAAAACATTGATGAATTATATTTTTTTCTGTCACTGAAGCAAAAAAGTAAGATTGAACAATATTAAAATACTCTACAATTTTATAAAAGTCTCTGTAGTTCAGTTGTCAAAACCAGTGATGTGCTGCTTTGATTAATAAATGAGTTCAGCTATCAGAGCTTGGACAATGTTTGCATAGGACTCTAGTTCCCTATGTGGCAGAATTATGGAAATAACGAGCACATGCTGATTTTGAGAAGTGGTTTTGAGCAGAAGGGTATCTGTATTATTGTATAGACTATAATTTTCCTCTGAAATCTAGTGTGAATACAAATTATCCAGATTGCTAGTCCTAACAATTCAAATGGCATTTATTTCTGTCAAGCACAAAAGAGTGTGCAGATACCTTGATTAAAAGGGAGGAACACACAATCACTGATGTGTCTCAACTTAGTATTTGGCAGCAGAATTCAAAGAGTCACTTGAATGCTCTCATCCCTATTAGTCACCTTGAGCAAATGTATTTCTTTAGAACAGACTATAAGCAGGAAATCTCTGGATTTTGTGTTTCATACATCATCAATACCTCCATTCTGTGTTTAAATCAAGAAAACTTTAGTGATTTTTAATATATATGTATAGTTCAAAATTTTTTCATATGTATATTTGATCTGTTTTTCAAGTGTCATTTTTAACTGGCAGCTTATTTTCTGTCAAACTTTTTTTGTTTAATGCAGGTATTTGTTTAAATAGGTATCTGTTTCTCTAGTATAATCATCTTGGTTTTAATTACACCTTCTATATACCAGAATTGAAAAATAATTTCAGTATTTTTGAACAAGCAGGGGTTGGTCAAAAACCAGCAATGACATATCAATTTTTTTTTTTTACTTTTTGCCCCAAAGTGTTACTTTTTTCTTATATGTTATGATATATTTTTTATTACCAGCCACTGAAAATTTGCAGATCTCCTTTTTCAAAAGTTGCTAAATAAAGAAGTAAAGGGTAATTGGCATTGCAGATGGAAAAGCAAAGCTTCTGCTGTTCTTTTATTGGAACAAAATCCTTTGCAGTGAATTCTGTAGATGAAACTTCATTCTATTTATTTTCTTGTTTAGACATCATTGTTGATAAGCAGCTTTTACTGTTGCAGTGTCAGACACACAAATAGTCAAAATTAAGAACAGGTCGGGTGCTATCTCACTACCCATGCCACACCAGTCATGAAGAATATGAAGTCAAGAAGAACATTTCAAAGCAAGCATTATTTACTGTATCACCTGCTCTCATTCCTGTGAAATTTAAAGGACTTTTACTTTGATAGTGGAAAATAGGGCAGAAGACAATATAGCCCACAAAGCACTTTAAACAGTTGACAGATGGAAAAAATAAAACATATCTTCTCCCTTAACAACCTGCAAAGCTGCAATTTAATGAAGCAAATTGATTAGACTTTACAAGAAACCACAAAGTAGTATCAATGAAATTTGTTAGAATTTTCCGACATAATTTATAGATTTCTTACATTTTATTTATAAGGTATTTCGGTATTTATAGACCACCTGATGGTGACACCATGTTTTACACAAAATATTATCTAGAATTCATCTCAGGTGTTCTCACTAGTTGCCTGTCTGGAACAGGTCAGCAAATGGATTTTTCATTATCTCCCTACTCTCCCTAATATTTGACATTTCAAGAGAAGTTTCCATGTTTAGCCCTGGAAACAAACAAGCACTGGAAGACTTTGCAGCCACATAGTTCTGAAATTCTTCCAGTTCAGGCTTAAAATTAAAAAGCCACTTTTTTTCCCCTCGAAGTGTTTAATTTGAACAATTATTTTCCAGCTTGATCCTTCTGTTGATAATCCTGATTTTTAGTTGAAAGACCAAACAACTTTGATGAAGTTACATTCTCTCCAGAGAACTGTTTTCATGAAAAGACAGGAACCTTAGTTGTGGTTTTCCATGTCACACCCCATGATAATGAAGGCTACAGAAGGTATTATCCTTCCTAAGAAAACTGGTACCTCAACAGGTACCCACAAACTCACAGAGGAGGAATTTCCCACGTTTGAAATTGAGGCTGTGTGTACCCATGCAGATGTCTACACATACACAAAGACATCACAAAACTTGCTGTTGCAGTCTCATTTTATTGCACACCTTTACCATCCTGGGGCTTTACCATCCCAGGGCACTGGGCAACAGAAGAGTGAGACATCAAGCAGTAGTACAGCATCAAACCGCCCCTCTCAGTCACAGACATTTTTCTGGATTCATAACCAAGGGGAGGAAAGTAGAGTTGCAAGGTTACCTAAAAAGCATTTGCTACTATTTTTATGTGCAGTCCCTAACTCAACTAACCAGTTGCTGTCAAAGTGTGGTGCAAAGAGACTGTATTAGATCAGCAATTCCAGGCCACTGGATGAAGTTTTCTTTCATCCAAGAGAAGGTACCAGGCATCTGACTCTTTCCTGTCTTATGAGTAATCTCAAAAGAGGGAGGCTTTACCACATCTCTAAGACAGACGAATTTCTCAAACTCAGAACTGCTAGCCAGGAATCATCCTGCATGGTTGAAGCCTGTCAGGATATGTGGGAGATCAGGAAGCTGCCGTTGGAGTGTTTGGCAGTACAGGGGCTTACACCGGATTTCCAGTCAGGTCCTGGGGGCCATACAGTGGCACGCTGTGGTGATCACAGCCAGCTGAGCAAAGCAGGCAGTGCTTCAGAGCACTCCCAGGCTCTGGCCATGGCCCGCCTTCCCAGCTGCGCTGTTAGCAGGGTCCTTGGCACACTTTCGACCCATGCCAATAACATTGCCCTGGACTGGAGAATGTATTCCTGGGGTTCATCTGGTAGATCACATGACCCTGGGACTGTCCCCAGGAGGTGACACCTTGCTTGGGAGTTTGGGAGAGGTAAGTCTGAGCCATTTGGCTGAGAACTTGTAGTGTTCCCAGACACATCAAACATGCCTGTCTATCTGTGGGGTCATGATCTGAGTCTGCAGCCAGATTTCTGGGATAAGCCAACAACTACTAGCCCCTGCTTCTTCCCAGTTGTGGGGATTGAAACTACCCAGTATCAGAGCCAACTTTAGTATAAACATAGCAGTGCAGTTGGCTTCTTGTCTGTATGCAGTGTGATAGCACCCACCGTCTTGAATGCCGGTTTACCAATAACCCAGAGCAGCACATCTGGATGTGAAGAGAAACACTACAGATTGAGAAACTCCCAGGGCTGTGGAAGCCTCCTCATGTAAAACCAAGCAGTGGGACAGAAACAAATGCTCCTAAACTGTGACTTGTGATTTGACTTTTTTGGTCTTCTTGTTGCTATGCAGGGTTCTTTGTATCAGTTCTGTAAAAGCAAGATGTGAGAACTTCTGGGCTGTTGTGTTGTACTTAAGCTTTTTACAATAGTCCTAGCATTTTCCCCTGTGGGCTGAAGGGGATATCCTGCTTAAAAGATCAGGTTTGAAAAACATGGCTTACAACGGCCAGCTCTATTTTTATTACATCCACTTTTCAAAGCTAGTTTAGATGTCACTCGCCATTACCCAGATGGGACTTTAGTCAATCCTGTGAACAAATTCTTGAGAGAGTTTGTGTGCCGACACACTAACAAAGATGGTGGGCTACAAGTGACACTCTCCTGGTCTTTATGTCCTCCCCAGACAGGCCCTGTCCACAACCTCTGCCCATCATTGCTCCATACTTCATGGAGAGTCTTGACTGAGGCTCCCTGCATAACAGAGCTGAGTCAGGAGAAGAGGAAGGTGATATGAGAGGCAGAAGTGCAAACCTTCTTTAGTCCACCAAGCCTAAAATCAGTCTTCTTGTGCCCTCACTTCTCTGCCTCCCCTACCTGTTACCTACAGTCCCTTTTCTTTTGGTTTTACCTCTCCTACTTTGAACTTAAACATCAAAAGAAACGTGTTATCCTTGACTTCTCTATCCATCTTTGTGGCTTCCCTCCTCCAGATCTTTCATTGTGTTCTGGCCCTCATCCATTCAAGATGAGGTAATTCATGTAATAGCTGTTCATTTCAGAGGGAAAAATGTCTTGGGAGAAATCTCCTTCCTGATCTCCTATCTAGCATTTGATTTAAACCTGAATGAATGAGGAAAGCACTTCAAGAAGATATTAAGGAATTTCTTGATCATGAGATATACCCAGGTTGTAGCTGGTTTTGAGAGAAAATACAGAAAATGGGGGGAAATAATTTATATATATATATATATTTTATATATATATATATAGGTAGTCCCTTAGAAACCTACCACTGGCATGAAACTTAGCTTCCATTCATATTAAATCGATAAGAAAAATGCAAATCAAAACTTTTTCAAACATCTGTCTTTGTCTGTACCAGTAAATGAGGTTTTCATTCTACATGAACTATATCTTTTCATAATTTGTGCACATGGTCACAGAATTCAGTGTGTCACAGGAAACACTAGCGGGCTACAGTCCACATAGCTCAAGCATTTGCTTTGAAAGGTTTAGATATTTTAAGTGAGCTCATGGTGAATTTCATAGTGGCTGCTTTATTTACATGCTGCCTATCAGAAGAGATCAAGTATTTCTGTTTCCCTAAATTAGCTCTCTCTGGAATATAATAGCAGCTTTCAAACTCACCACATGTTATCTACATATATTTTCAGTTATAAATAGGGTCATGTTTGTGAGTTAATGGGTTTAGTTCTCAAAGTGCCAAAACTTTGATCAACACTCGTAAAACAATTGGCCGAAAAGAGTGATTTTGATCGGTCCTTTATACATCAGTGTGCATTACCTACAGTATGACAGGAAACATAACCACTACTGAAACCTTTTAATATCTGCAAGAGGGAAAACGGTGCTTGGAAATTGAAAAAAGATTAGATAACAAAAGAGCACTTGAGGCAAGTACTTGCAGGATACGTAATCCAGTTACAGAACCTGAAGCACAAATCATTGCAGCTTTTTTGTTTCTTCCAAGCTTTATTTAAACAATAATTCAACTATCTTGAATTTCATTTACTATACAACAGTTCTGTTTTTCTTTCTGTTCTGTGGGTTTTGTTTACATAGCCAGTGGTGGGTTTATATTTGGAAACTTCAGCTATTAAAAAAAAAATCAGTTCCTTGATTTGATACGAAATATTGGTAAGATAAAAATCCTGGTCTCACTGACGACAGCAGAAATATTGCCATTTCAGCCACAGGGTCACATACAAACGAGTAACTGTTGGCTCCTCCACACAGCCAAGCATCCTGTGAGTGACTCCCATGGAGTGAGCGGGGACATCAGGGCTGCACAGGCAGGCTTCCTATGGAACGAGATGTTAACTGCAATACTGCAGCACATGTAGTTTGAATAAAGCCTCCATTCTTTAATCAGTGAAACTGTCAAACTAAGGCAACTGTAACTTCTTAGTTTACATACCAGCATCACCCAGGGAAGAAATTTACTTCTGACTGAATACAAAGAAACCTCATCTACTCATTCAAATTATACTTTATTTGAAAACACAGGCATAACACAGTTGTTGCCTGGGGAAAGGAGGAAGAACAACATGAGTATTTCTAAACATTTCCAGCCTTACCCATTTGTTGACAGACCACTGAGTTATTTTGGAAGCTCTGTCTCTGCTGCCTGACATGTCAGTTATTATATTGAAAATTTAATTGTACAAGGGCTTTGACACTGAACCTTATAAATTTGTTCCAACTGACCTTGTCTCAGTTATTTGCCAGCCTGGCACAGATCCGTAGCAGTCATTATTTGTTCTCATGCAGTAGGTAGGGCCAGCATGGAACAGGAGATAGAATGTACCTGACATTTTACATGACTGTAAATGAGGAAGCAGCTTTAAATAAAAAGATTAATATGCCTGCCACAGCGAGGATTGCATTTCTCTCAAATAGACTGAATTTAGGTTGTAGGGAGTTACTTCTTTGTACCCCAGGTGTGTCTGTTTGTTCTGTAGTATTTTCAAACATCTATTTAAATTTATTTCCTTTTTACCGTTCACATAGTTACTCCTCTCTAAACATTTAATGAAAATTTTTAGAGTTCTAAGTCACTGCAACGCATTAAAGGCAGAAAAAGTATTGGAGCCCGTATCTGCAGCTGGGTGTTTCATGAAGTTTCAGAAATCCAAAGTGCACTTTTAAATCTTGCCCTAAAAGAATCTCAATGAAAAAGCAAAACACAGAAAAAAAAAAACCAAACAAAAACACTGAATATGTGACATTATATTTGTAGCACCACATCTGAAAAAGGTTCACTAGATTTAATCCTTAATTACACAAGTGTGAGAACAAAGCATCACCTGCAGACTCTGCAAAGGTACAACATGCAATTGAGCTCCCTCTGTTGGCTCTGCAGCAGCTGAAGTCCATTTAGTAACTTCTTTTTCAGCACAAATACATCACATTGACAATACTAATCTCTAGGTAAAAAGCATTTATATTCCACTACTATAAAAATGTGAACTTCGGTTCTCGTGAGAATTATTAGGATAAACAATATTGTTTATCCTTTGCATTGAAACAGGCTCCTCAGAGAAGTGTTCACAGCAGCAAGCCTGAGAGAGTTCAAGAAGTGTTTGGACAATGCTCTTGGACACATGGTGTGACTCTTGGGGATGGTCCTGTGCAAGGCCAGGAGTGGGGCTTGATGATCCTTGTAGGTCCCTTCCAACACAACTTATTCTGTGATTCTATAGCTCTGTAATATTTAAGAAAAGGTAAAGCAGGAACCTCCAGAGACTCAGAAATGAGTTCTAGTTATGGATCTTGTAATGGGTGTTTAGCATATGGAAATCCAAATTATCTTGTAGCTCAGTGATTTGTAGGTTCTGAAAGAGAATCTCTGGATGCGTTTCTTGCACTTTTTTGTTCCATGGCTTCATACAATTGCAAAAGGAAACAAAGTCATACCTGACCTTTAGAGAGACTCTGCTCAAAAATGATCAGTGTGTGCTCTCAGTGACTTGATGGCTACAAAGGAGAGCTGTCTCTGCAGAGCCAGCTGACAGGCGGAAGTGCAAATATGATTTGAGATCTCAAGGAAGAGGCTGCAAGCAAGATGGGAACATAGAATCTCCAGGAAATAAAAATTGGGAGTGGCAACCCATATCCCTCCTTTGGGTTTATGTTTATGGTGATAACTTCTTATAGCCATTGTGCAAAGCTATTTTTCTTTTCTTGAAGTCAATTTTCTCTGTTTCTTTTTCTCCTAGGCGTCTGGATGCCAACCACATCAACTATGTACCCCCCAACTGCTTCAATGGCTTGGTCTCCCTTAGACACCTGTGGCTAGATGATAATTCCTTGACAGAAATCCCTGTCCAAGCCTTTAGGAGTTTACCAGCACTTCAGGCAATGACATTGGCACTGAATAAAATTCATTACATACCGGACTATGCCTTTGGAAACCTCTCCAGTTTGGTAGTTCTGTAAGTTTTATTCACTGCTTTTTATGCACAATGTCTTCTTGCAGGTCTTTGGCCTCTTGGAGAAACAGATTTTATTTCATCTTCATGCAGTTTGACTAGCATTTTCTAAACCACTTGTTTTGATCTAGCTTAGAAGTTTCCATCTCAATAAAAAAATATTCAAGGGAATTAAAAATCACTCTATCTGGTCAGCAAAACAAACAGGAAGGGATGCATTGTGTGCTGTCTAAGATTGAAAAAGGGAAGATTAGAAACAGGAAATGAATGGAAATCTTTCTAGGGGACTTGGAAAGAATGCCATCCAGTAGAAAAAAAATGCATTTCCTGTCATAGAAAGTATATGTAGTTTTGTATTTGGTTATGCTTGCATACGGGTTCAACTAACTGAAACATGCACGGCTGGCAACAAAATCTGGAAGGCATACTATGAATCATGGTTTCAGCTTCTTATCTTCTGGGAATGTACCAAGTGGGAAAATCTACACTGGCTAGAGAAACATAAGTGGACTAGTAGCTTCTGGATGCTTTGTAAAGCATTAGCATTATTAAAGAGAGAATTATATAGTCAAGCTTTACAGGCTGTCAGAAACCATGGCCTTATGTAAGGCATTTAGCATGTTGTAGCATACTCTAGCCCCAGCGTAAGCATTCAATCTGGCACACATCAGGGTTCTTCACTGACAGCTGTAGTCACTCTCTCTGCCTCCATGGGGCCCCAAAAATGGGGATTAACAGCTGACTTGTGCTGCAAAGCCTTTGCCTTCTCTTTACATTAATATCAATCCCATTCAAGTTAAAGAATGGATGGACTTGTGATTTGATTGACCTTCTAGACTTATATCAGCAATGGAAAAGACAAGACTGTCTTGAACATTGTTTTCTAGACCCCTACCACAAATGTAGTGGTAAGAGAACAGTTAAATGCAGGAGAAAAGAATTTCTTTTCATGCGATGCTTGCTTCTGCTTAGTTGTTTCCTTATTTAAGCTCTGCCTTGCTTATTTCTAATCTTCTGGGTTTTATAATGATTAATAATTTAATCATTCCTCATGACCTACAACAGCTGATCTTTTTGGCTCATCAAAATCTTTGTGTGTGGTTCTGCTTTCATTGGGTTGCTACTCTATACAGTATGGCATATTTTTACCATGGTACAAAAGTGCATAGTCAACTGGAGCAAGTCAAGACCTTTATAATTAAAGATCCAAACATAACAGGAATTTGAAGATGCATTCTTCATGCTAACTAAAGCATTAAAGGTCAGAGTAGTCATTAAAAATATAGAGTTGATTAGGTTTCTTCCTAGAAAAGGAAAAACCCCGAGAAAAATTTTATTTTGCTGTCCAAATCCCTGCCTTTGATGGACAGGTGGACTCAATTTCTTTAGGTTCTGCAGAACATTCAGAGAGCCTCTGATCTTTAACAATATTTTCAGAAGGGCCTGACAGCCACTCATTCACAGTCTTTCTTTTCTCTTAAAGCCCTTCTCCCTTAGTTTCCTTCCATTACAGGGGTAGGATTTTGAGGACAAAATAAAAGGAAAAATCTGGGAAAAATGTATTCTTTTAAATTAAATGACCTGAAGTGGTTACAAGTTGAATCTACTCATATTAATGAGCTTCACTCAGAGTGTTCTTTTTCCATGTTGTTCTAAAAGACAGAAATAGGCAGAACTCAGTCTTGAGATGGGAAGGGGGGGGGGGGGGGGG